>KV908672.1:116964-141593 GCA_002005505.1 Botryococcus braunii | reverse complement strand
CACACACACCACCCCCCCCACCACACACCACACCACACACACACACCACACACACCACCCACACCACACCACTCCTCTCCTCTCTCTCTCTCTCTCTCTCTCTCTCTCTCTCTCTCTCTCTCTCTCTCTCTCTCTCTCCCCTCCTTTCTGTCTCTCTCACACTCAACAACACCCACACACACACACACACACACACATGACACACTCTCACCACTTCCGCAGTCTTACTTTCTGGCTCTAGTGAGAGTCTCACACACACACACACACACACACACACACACACGCTCGCGCGCACACACACACACGCCACACACACACACACAACACACACACACACACACACACACACACACACAAGATGGACAAGAGAGGAGAGAGAGAGAGAGAAGGGGTGAAGGGGAAGGGAGAAAAGAGAGAGAGAGAGAGAGAGAGAGAGAGAGGAGAGAGAAGAGAGAAGAGAGAGAGAGAGAGAGAGAGAGAGAGAGAAGAGAGAGAAGAGAGCGAGAGAGAGAGAGAGAGAGAGAGAGAGAGAGAGAGAGAGAGAGAGAGAGAAAAGAGAGAAGAGAGATACATATTTTGACCCTGCCCTCTGCCCCCCCCCCCCCTGGGGCGGGGACGCCTCCACTGAGTCACGTAGGCAAGCGTACCCTAGGTAAGCTTTCTCAAGCCCCGGCCACGCATGGGAACAGCAGCACACCCCCAGCCAGAAGCCCAGGCAAAGACTTGAATTGCGCGCTGACAGGACGCCCCAACGCCCTTCACTGGAGTTGTCGAGATATGAGGGCAACTGATATGAGGGCAACTGATACTGAAAGAGTATGAACACCAGACATACCCACGCGCGATGAAAGGGCAACAGAAGAGAAAAGAAAAGGAATGCTGTGTTTTGCTTTCCACGCCTGTACCTCAAAGAAAAAACGTTGCGAGCAAAAAAGGAAAGGCCCTGTTTTGGGGACAAGGGTACAGGAGTGGGAAACATGCAACGTTTGTTTTTCCTACGCAGGTACCTCAAGACCAACGAAATGAGAAGAAATTGGGATGGCAGGATTCCAGTGGAAAAGCTAATAGGATTTGACGAAAAAACGGGGGCGATGGGGGCAGGGGGAACCTCAAGCGGTGCTTGGGGCGGAGATGATGCCAGCTGGCTTGTGACGGCCAGAAGGTCGTCATCCTCGTAGACCACCTGGATGGGCTCGGGGTCCGCCACCAGAGGGACCGCCTTCATGCCCTCTTTCAAAGCCACGCTTACCCTGCCCCCTCCCCCTCCCCCTCCCCCTCAGCTCATCAGCCCCCCCGCCTTCAGTACGGCCTCTTTTTGAAGTGCGAGGGTAGAAGAACACCACACACACACACACACACACACACACACACACACACACACACACACACACACACACACACACACACACACACACACACACACACACACACACACAGACACACACACACACACAGAGAGAGAGAGAGAGAGAGAGAGAGAGAGAGAGAGAGAGAGAGAGAGAGAGAGAGGAGAGAGAGAGAGAGAGAGGAGAGAGAGAGAGAGAGAGAGAGAGACGGGGGGGGAGGGAGGGAGGGAGAGGCGGGGAGAGAGAGAGGGGAGGAGAGGAAGAGAGAGAGAGAGAGAGAGAGAGAGAGAGAGAGAGAGAGAGAGAGAGAGAGAGAGAGAGAGAGAGAGAGAGAGAGAGAGAGAGAGAGAGCCCACCCCACACACACTCTCAGAGACACACTCGCACACACACACACAGACACACGGGTGCACACACACACACTCACAAACAAACACAGTTGAAGTTGGAGTTTGAGTGACGTCCCAGCCGCAAAAGGGAAAGCCGGTAAGCATGACACGCCATGTGGTTGTGGAGCAGATCCACATCCCTCCACACACCCCTTCCCCGCCCCCCCCAACAACGGAAGGGGGAAAACGAGAGGAGAGGGGAAAAAAAAAACAACCGTGGTGTATGTCCCCTACATGCTGCCAGGACTTGAACCTGGACTGGATGCATGGCTATCAGATTGCATAACCACTTAGCAATGCGAAGCCCACACCAGCGTGCATTTTTCCACATTTAAGCTTAAGCCCATCCCGACAACCCGTCGTATGAAATTCTGTGATGTGGTTACGACAAGGTAAGTAGAACACATCATAAAAACCTACCAAAACCCTTACGGCTGAGTGACTCGATAGCCCCATTGGACAAGTTTTGAAGGGAAAGCCGGCACGCATGATGCGCCGTGTAAATGTGGTTGTGGAGCACATCCACATTCCTCCATCCCCCACCCCCCCCCCCCACACACACACACCTCGCGGGCGCGCACATCCACACACACACACACACACACACACACACACACACACACACACACACACACACGCGCGCGCGCGCCTGCGCGTGCACGCAAACACACACCCCGACAGCTTCATCGCCAAAGCTCTCCATTGCATCAGCGTCTTGGCCCCGACAGGCAAAAAGGTTCTTTGTGTATCCACCGCGGGACAATACAACCTCGGCCCACCAATACAGGACAAAACCCGGAGGAGGGGGGGGGAGAGGTGCTAGGTTGGCAAGAAGTAGCACACACAGTGAGACAGGGATGCAGGCAAAGCGTACCGCTTCAAGGGCAGACCAATAAGCGGTACAATCTCAGCAGGTTCTCGTCGAATGCTCTCGCCACTCTCGTCCACCCCTCGAAAGGCCAACCTCAGCTACAAAGCCCCGCCCCAAACACCTTCGTGTCATGCAGACATATCTGTTCTGGTGTCATCCATGCACCACCACCTCCTCCTCCTCCTCCTCCTCCTCCTCCTCCTCATCATCATCATCATCATCATCATCATCATCATCATCATCATCATCATCATCACTATCACTCAACCTCAACCTCATCCTTATTAACATCATCCATCCTCATAATCATCACAACTGCCCTCGACTTCCTCAGCATCACAAGTGAACACAATACCAGGCCTCTTGACTACTTATGCTTGTCAAGCCATAGAAGTCGCGAGACAGGCATTGCATGAGGGTGTATGAGTGGACCCGCCATAGGGTGGGGACGCCCCTCTCAGAGAGGGCCGTCCGACCAACCTGTCAAAAGAGGTCCCTGCCCCAGATGACCCCGCCAAATCATCCCTGGCTTCACAGGCCCAACGCTCTAAGAAAGCTCCAGAAAAATTTATTAAGAAAACGCGAGATTCACGAACCAGCAAATGTTGAGACAGGCGATGTGTCCCAACAGGACCTAAAAATACCACTTGCTGAGTTATATCAGTTAATCCTGTGATGCACCACACCTCTTGTGTTCTCCTAAACTGTCTACAGTCGAAGGGATGTCTGCTCGAAGGTATCAATCCAAAACCTCGAAGGGTTCGGAGCAGCTTCAACTACAGATACAGGTGCATCCTCACTCCATAGTGTGGGTCAGTGAAGACATCTGACCAAATTGATCTGACTGACCCAATTGATTTCCACCAGCCCCCCCACTGCGCCAATGCACAAACCCCCCAAAAGGGTCCGGACAAGGCCTCGGAGCGCTTTCCCCTGCAGAGGAAATGGGCAGGGGCAGAGGCGAAGGGCAGGGGGACGGGCAATTGGCAGGGGTAAAGGCAAAGGGCAAGGCCAGGGGCAAAGGGCTGGGGCAAACGCAAAGGGCACGGGACGGGGCAAAGGGCAGGGGATGAGGCAAAAGGGCAAGGCCACGGGGGAAAGACAGGGGCAATAGCAAAGGCCAAGGGCACAAAAGGAGGGGCAAAAAACAGGGGCAAACGGCAAGGCCAGGGGCAAAGGCAATGTGAAGGGATAAGGGGAGGCGCACAATCTCCTGGCGAACACCTTCTTCCAGCTTCCTGAGGCGCTCCAGCAGCTGCAGAGCAGCTTCCGAATCGGCCGCCACCTCCTCCCACTCCTGTGTCCCACCCCCCCAACCCCCCGAAAGCCTCAAAAACCGTTATGACGTGCCCCGGTCAAGTGCACACATGCCTGCAGCAAAACCATCATGTGTGGTGCACGCCTGCCTGCAGTACAACCATCATGTGCGGTGCACGCCTGCCTGCAGTACACACATCATGTGCGGTGCACGCCTGCCTGCAGTAGACCTGCTGCTGCGATCGCCCATTCCCTCCTCCCCATGCCCACCCCAAAAAAGGAGAAAAAGGGGGGGGGGAAGGAGGAAAAGAAGGCAAAACGAAGGGAAGAAGGATGGGGGGTGGGGCAAAATCCTAATCGTCCTGAGAGATTCCGTTCCAACTTTTGGGGAGCTGAGCTGTGAGGAAGGAGCAATCAGAGCTGGGGATATAGCAAGGATATGAACTGTGAGGAAGGAGGAACCAGTGGTGGAGATAAAAGGGATACGAGCTGTGAGGAAGCAGGGATCAGTGCTGGAGATAGAAAGGATATTAGCAGTGGGGAAGGAGGAATAAGTGGTGGAGATAAAAAGGGTACGAGCTGTGAGGAAGGAAGAATCAGTGCTGGAGATAGAAAGAACCACAGCCATGGGCAGGAGAAACTACTTCCCCCTAAGAGGGGCTCAGGCGTGTTAAAGACAAGTGTCATTTCCCATGGTAGAAGACATATTAAATGCAAAGACAAAAAGATCGGTCTCATACAGGAAGGCTCCACACCTGTGGGGTTAGGCTGGAGATCCTCTGGTATAGGATACATCATAACTTCAAGACAACCATTCTGTTGCTGTTTTGATCAAGGATTTGGTTTTGGTAACTATCCCTTCTGTTCTTCGTAGCCCCTACTTCTTATCACTCTGTAACCCCACGTCTTCATTAACCACTTACTTTCACTACCCCCACCACTGCAAGATCTCAAAGTCGGTTTGGCGGCCAGGGGGCAAGTGCCAGCTGGAGAGACAAGAGGTCTGGGCAGCAAAGGGGGCATGTGCCAGCTGGAGAGACAAGAGGTCTGGGCAGCAAAGGGGCATGTGCCAGCTGGAGAGACAAGAGGTCTGGGCAGCAAAGGGGGCATGTGCCAGCTGGAGAGACAAGAGGTCTGGGCAGCAAAGGGGCCATGTGCCAGCTGGAGAGACAAGAGGTCTGGGCAGCAAAGGGGGCATGTGCCACCTGGAGAGACAAGAGGTCTGGGCAGCAAGAGCGGAGGTGGCGGCCCATGACCTCGAGGCGTGCACATTTTTGGGGGCAGGCGGGCAGTGGTAGATGAGGGAACGCTGGATGGCCTCCCGCTTTGCTGCATGTGCCTCAGGGTTGCCCACCCAGCTTCCACCATCCCCTTTTCCACCTTTCGCTTCTTTGCTGATGACAACAGTGGACCCAGTCCTCCCTCCCTGCACATCTGTGCTCCTTCATATCCCTCACGTGTTTACAGCCTTGCACAGCAAGGAAACCAGGACAGCCCTCCCCCCAACAATCTGCTTGCATGCAAAACCTTGCTTCCTTGCACGCGAGCGCGCGCGCGATCTCTCTCTCTCTCTCTCTCTCTCTCTCTCTCTCTCTCTCTCTCTCTCTCTCTCTCTCTCATTCTCTCTCTCTCCCCCCCAGCCCCCGCTGCCCCTGCCTGTGTGTGTGTGTGTGTGTGTGTGTGTGTGTGTGTGTGTGTGTGTGTGTGTGTGTGTGTGTGTGTGTGTTTGTGTGTGCGTACGTGTGTGTGCGTGCGGGGCCTTGCAGGCATGAGTACGGGAAGCGCATATGCACATGTCGGAGGAGAGAGGCTTGTGACAGGTTATGTGTCACTGCTCTCCCATCCCATCTCAACGCAACACACCTGCCATAAGGTGTTGAGGGCTTTTTGAACTCAACAGTAAGTGTTGAGGGTTATGGAGTCTGCTGGCAAAGCTGGCTCCCTTCTTCCTTGTGCTACAGCTTCTGCTGGCTGTATTTCGGCAGACTGTAAAAAGCGATTCAGCTCTAGAATGCCAAGTTTGCAGAGATCGCATAGGCCAGCCAAACGTATATTGAGTCGTTGCTATTTTCTGTCTGTTCTGCGCCGACTGGCGCACACTGGTGTTTAAAGCGACATCCAGAGACTTTGACAACACCGGCAACTGTGATCAGCACGGCTTATCCAAGAGAAACGAGATGTAAGCAGAACATATAACGGTGAGCCGTGATAACTTGATTTGTTTAAATTAATCTCTGGTGACTGCTGGCGTCCTGACGAACTGGGCTGCTTCATCAGTATCGACCCGTCGAGTCCTACTCATTGATCAAGGAATGTTCTCCTGCAGGAATACCCATATCCGCCATTACAAACCGTACAGTCAAACGGAGTCAAAATACTCTCAGGCCCCTTTGCTTTAAGCGACAGAGTCATGACATCTTTGGGCATGTGGATGCGCCTTGCTAAGGGCGATCTGTGTGGTACACCGCATGCAGGCATGTCGCACGTGCCGCATGTCTTGGTGCATGTTCGGGTACCCTTGGCACAGGCACCCACACTGCAAGCAGAAAAATGATATATTTTAGTCACGGGCCTTGAAGTCAGGTGTCCAGCTCTTATCGGCTGTGGGAGAGAAGAAGGAAAGCTAATTGTAAAGAAATGAAAATCAACATCACCAAAAGAGGAGAAGGGGTAAGAGAGGGAGGGGGAAAACGATAGGGGAGAAAGAGAAGGGGGAGAGAGAGCGAGAGGGGGAGAGAACGAAGGGGAGGGGTGGACGGGGGGAGGAGAAGGGGGGGGAGAGAGAGAGAGAGAGAGAGAGAGAGAGAGAGAGAGAGAGAGAGAGAGAGAGAGAGAGAGAGAGAGAGAGAGAGAGAGAGAGAGAGAGAGAGAGGGGGGGGGATGGGGTTGGAGAATGAGAATAGTGGGGAAGCAGAGAAAGACATGACTTTTCGATACGATCGGGGTACCAGAGGTACAGTCCCCACTGGTACGGGACCTATGGTTCTACCACATCGTGGGTGCCTAGCCCCAGGTGGTGGCGACAAGCGCGTTGATATTACTGACCAGGCGTTCCTCTGGCCCTCCCCGCGCATTTGTTTGTGAAAAAGGGGGGGGGGGGGCTGTCCTTACTTGCCATTTGCCTCTGGTAAATAATTTTATTTACCAGAGGAAAGACTTCAGTGTCCTACTAGCAACGGTTTTCCGCCGAATGATTTGGCCCATTGACTCCCTGCCTCCCTTCATGCCACTCTTATTGCTGCTCATGCTGGCGTTTCTCTGACTGCTCCGTTGCTATTTCCAAACCTTCCCTTGCTGCAGCTCACCATTCAGGAGTGTAATGGTCCCTCCAGAAACAATCCAAGCCTTCGACAGGATTCCTCATGTCTTCGTGAAGGCGCCATGATTTAGAAGTGAGATCTGGTCCATCCTTTAAGAACTTGATCTCAGCCAGAAACCTGATCTGCACCTACTTAGCCCCTCACTCGAATGCTGGCCCTGGCAGATCAATTTGAAAATGTCTGACCGCCCTTCAAGTAACCTGCTGTCTGAGTTTTGTGGGGTTGCGCAAATATATGTGGCATGCATGTACTGCACTTGCATGTTTGTGCGCGTGTGCACAGTTGCGCGCATGCATATACTGTACTTGCATATTTGTGCATATACTTGTACATGCATATTTGTGCGCATGCACATGCAAGTGCACTTGCATGTGGGTCTTCGTGCACATGCGCAAGCACTTGCTCGACCATCCCAAGTTTCCCCCTGCGCTTGTATGCTCCCCGTCCATCTGACTTTTCTGTCTCTGCCTCGCGCGCAGTGAAATTGTTTGTAGTAATCCCCCATTCCAGCCCTTTTCCACCTTCCACCAGCCACACATTGTGCTACTAGGCAAATCTGCTACTGTTTATGCAAATACATCCTAGCACAAGTACTACCCCGCCCCCCCAACACACACATATGCATATGCTGGCGCGCGCGCACGCACGCACGCACGCGCACACACACACACACACACACACACACACACACACACACACACACGCACCCACTAACACACACACACACACACACACACACACACACACACACACACACACACACACACACACAGACACACACAACACAACCCTGAAGGTAGTATGAGTAGTTGAACTACCACCAGCACCACCATCAGCACCACTACCACTGCCACTACTGCTTTTACTGCTACAACTGCTACTCCCCCAGCAACGACAACACCAACCACCTTCATGTGTAAAGAGTACTGGTACCGCGCAATCATTCTCTGCGGGGTGAATGCAGGGGTACCCAGCAGTAGCTTGTGACCTGCACTACTGCAGACCTTATTCATTCCATAGATTAAGTTTGGTGCTGCCCATAGTTTCACCTGACATGACTTCTTGCCGGGGGTGATCATTACAATTTCGGAAGCAGAAAAGGGAGAGAGAAGCTAAGAGAAGGGAAGGTGGGCGTTGTTAAGGGAATGCAAGCTGCAGGGTATATTCCACAGATTGAATGCCACCTGGTCAGAAGTGCAGACAGTGATAAGATAAGGACATAAGGTTGTAACTAGATATATTTACATACTATCATATATAGCTACAGTTCCTAAAATACACAGAATCAATTACCCCAGGAAGTATCAGAAATTCTCATCAGATTCGTTGCAAACCATAGATATTGGTTATCTAGAGACCGATAGTTTGACAACAAACTGCTTTTGTTGCCTTCAACAAATTACTAAAAGCTCGGATACCGAAAATAAAGCCCAAAACATGGTAATGGACGTTGATAGCTGGGCCACCTTCAGGTTTGCCGGACACTGGACTACAGACCTTGCAGCCCTCTGCCACATTTGCAGATTAGTCTACACCAATAACACTGGTAATATAACTTAAGTCTAGCGCACTGACATTGCTATATGTGTATGAGCTTTCACATGCAGATATAGTACCTACGCATCCCACGCAGAAAATATTGCATCACATAGCAGGATATTGCAATCATCTGCAGCAGGGTTCCTACATTTGCTATGACATGTTTACAGCGCTAGAGCAAAGCAGAAAAGATATCAGAACATCTACCATCTAACACATATGATTCTTGTGCTTCTAATAATGCAGAGTATGTACCGCCTAAGGCTAACTATGCAGGTCGGGGGATCTCTTTAAGGAATACAAGGCTCACTCCCCAATCTGATTGATCTACTCTGGACCTAAAACCACAAAATTACATCGCCTGTCACTGCAAAAGCATCATGGCAAAGCACCTGGCAGCATTGATTACTAAGAACGCCAAATGCAGATGAGGCTAATCGGTTATCCTTATAGCATTGAAACCCTCAAAAAGTGATGAAGCCTAGCCTTGATGGTCAACGTGCTGACCATATAACGACTAGTGTATTTTGTAAAATTCTGAACACCGCTTCTAATAGGAGCCAGGGAGCAAATACCACTCCCCATTTGTTAACCACACTTGGCGGTAATGGCACCCTACAGGGCCTATTGAGACCTCATGGTAAGTAGTTCTTGAGCTCCTGGTAGGCAGTTCCTCACCCAATCATTCAACTGCGTATCACCACATGTATGCTCACCCACCTGCTGCTCCTATAGTAGCTACTTCCCACTTGCCAATACATGGTGCACACACAGTGCTCAACATGTTGATGATGACACATTTGAGTAATCGTGCGTGGTCACTGTACGATCAACACAATGGGGTTAAAACTAGTTAAAAACCTGCATTACACCATTTACTACATACGCTTGGCACTTGCTGTTAAGCTTGCCAGTGATCTGCAATGCTGGCTCCGAAGAGTCACAAACCGAAGTGACTCTAGAGAGATTAGTTGGAATCCTTTGCCAATCACAATTGGGCATATCAGGCTGATGTCAGATCTAGAGACAAAGCACTTTTACTGCATACGCTCCGCCAGCTCCCCACCCGCTGGATTTTCAAACGTGAAGATATCTAGTGAGGACACCGAAGCGCGAAATCAAGAACAAAGAGGAGAGCAAATCATGATCATAATAGCTAGGCCCGAAGGCGCCCCCGTCCACATGCGTACAGCTTCAGGGTATTTAAGCCCCCCGGCCCTCGTTAAGTGGTCTGAGCAAGGGCATCTTAATTATAGGTTCATAAGCTGAGGAAGTAACATGCCTGTGAATGTGACCACAGGTAGTACCACTCTTGGCCTTGCATACTTTATCAACTTTCCTTTCTCTCCAATTGCTATGCTCTGCACCTGGCATTCTGGCTCTGGCACCCGCATAGCACAATGAAATAGCCCATTAGCTTTGTGTCAGCTGATCCCCAGGGATCTTCCTAAACTTCTTAAGTCATGAGCGTGCCCTAACACAAGTTAAATGGGGCCTAACATGCTACAAATAGCTACATCAAAGCTACAGCTGACATAACTAAAGACATCCTCATATATTACTAACTCATCAAGACGCGTTGATCATCATCATCATGGATTACCAATTCATCAAGACGCGTCAATCGGGTCCTTCGCGACTTGAGAGTCAACTCACAGAACGGGTCGACTTGAGCAGGGACATAAGAGAACCAATCCCCCGCGCCCCCCCTACTTGAGGTTTTAACCTGGATATCACTGGCTTTGACAGGTGCATCTCCACAATTCCCCATTACTCCCAGGAGAGGTTCTACGAGAGCAATGAGCCTCAGAAAAGGGCCCAGATATAGCTGCAGAGCCTTGCTGACCATCTGGTGGACGTAACCAATAGCTAGAGCATGACAAATTTGATTTTGCAATGACACTGAACATGACCCCATCACTACCTTCTCGTGAGCAGCCCACTCAGGCAGGACATTCATCGACCGTATAAGTCAGACTTTTACCTTTATGTCTGTGTTAAAAACGCCGGCAAAGTGAAAATCCGGCCGCCATGTGGTGCACACTATTGCAGACTATTCCAAATCATACAAGACCGAAGAGTGTTGCAAGCCCGTGCTCATCATTACAGCAGAAAAAAAAGAGCCCTCAACGAAATCAAGTTGCCGGGCTGATTCCTTCAGAAACTCGTCGTCACACGCTCTTGGGGGCTCTCCAGAGCACACACCCACACGCAAAATTAGGATTGTGGAAGTGCAGAACTGAACCACAACAACAAATACTGCCCTTAACACCCAGGCACCCCTAACCAAATGATAAGAGAAGCCTGGGACAATCAAACGCGGCAAACGCGTCCATGTGGGGGAAGTAGTCTTAAAGCTCAGTTGGCAAGTACTAGCTGTACCCTGATCACGAGCTCGCTACGCCATCCATGGGCCCACGTCTGTGCCAGAGTTTCCCAGATAAACCTATCTTTTATGCAAATACATGTAACAGTACTCCACAGTCAAACTATGTCGCCTTGTACACAGGTGCCTCAAAAGAAGGAGGCATAAATCCTAGTAACCGCCAACTAAGATGAGAAAGTTCATTTTGCAAATCTAAGAGAAAGAAGCTTCTGAGAGCAAGCTTGCCTGAATGCGCAATGGAGGTCAGTGACCACCGGCACGAACATGCTACCAAGGTTAAACGAACAATATTGGAAATCCGGAAGTGCGAAAAAAAGAAAAGGGTCCAAGGCAAGCTGAATATGCTTGACAGCCTAGCTCCATGTTGTACGTACCATTATAATAGCTCTACCCGGGAGCTCAGATATGGACATTAACTTCTGCCCACTTGGCCATGGGCCACTAGAACCTGCATAAATGAGCAAACGTGTATAAGCGCCACGGTGGCAGATTGCAAAAAAGTGTAGCATGTACATGAAGATCCACCCATAGGAACGTAACAATGCAGAGGACAGCATGCTTACCTTGCAATGCAGTAAAGTAAACAACAATGTCATTCCGTACTACAGCCAAAAAGTCCAGCACATCTCATAAACATGATTAAGTTCACGGTCATTACGCGAAGATTGTTCTTGCTGTACTAACGCCAACACAATTGATGTACATCATATGCATCATGATCAAGGAACTGAACAAAAATGCAGTTCCTCGTGTTCCTGTGCCAGCAGCGGTACATATATGTGTGCAAAATAAGCAACGCATGGAGACTTTTTCTGCATTATTCGTCGTCCACACATATATTGTTTACTGTTGGTACGTGTATATACCAGTAGGCATGCATAGCTACACAGGAATGAACTGGACATGCACACTGCAGATTGCAGAAACGCTTGTATAACAAAATCAGGTAATACAACTCGGCATACGACAGATGCACCAAAGGTCAGTCCATTATGGGAAACCATCACCATGCAATCACAAACATGCAACAGCTAGAAGAAGCTTAAAGAGAAATCTGCATATTGTGCAGCAACGTTTTGCAGGCGCAGCTTAGGAGATGAGACTGCGCACATGTGCCAAGGGCTATACTCGGACGAGCTGCACTACCACAGGCTGCAGTTTCATACACCCAATCCACTACATAGCTCTCAAGGTGCATGCAAACCTACCACTGGCAGAACCAATAATGATTTTGCCGGGCCTTTCGATCTTTTGGAAGACTCAGGAAATGAGAATGTACATTTCCATTTTTTTAAAAAGCCTCCATGTAACATCCTGCCTCTTCCTAAAAGGTTCCCAGCAACATTCTAGAATGGTCATGCACTCTAGTATATGGCCATGCTGGGACATTGTTGGGAACATTACAGGAAAGGAGCGGCAGGGAGCAACATGGAGTTATTTCAGGACAGTTATGGAGGTTGTTGGTGACAAAAGGATGCCGTTGCCATGAAAGGACATGCGCACGCCAAGAAGCCCTTCTCAAAAGAAGCTTTGCAAGTGACACCAAACCACATGAACCGTCTTGGTGAACAGCGCCATCTTGAGACTGCACTACACGGATCTCTGATAACACTGAGTAATGTATTGCATGGAGTTTGACCCACCTCTGCGGGCCTTTCTCGGGTTGCGAGACTCAAGTGTGCCGGTACTTTTCTGAAAGAAAACTCTGGCCATGAGATGCAGATAGCTTCATGCTTTCCCAAGCTATCCATGAAGTTGGCATGTCCCACTGAGTGCGATTGATTTGAGGGTTGTGGTAGTAGTACCGCCCTGAGTCCAAGTGTTTATATCTCATCCAGCCATCTAGATCTGGCCCTTCCATCGACGGACTTGCATGCACTGGTGCCTGCAAGTAGCACATGCATAAGTCGGACATCACAGGTTGGACAATGTAATCCATTGGCTATGTTATATCTGCGAAGTAATATCAGGCTGCATAATGATATTATTTGAGCATCACACGAGATAGAACGGATATATAGATATGCTGGCAGCCTGCAACATCTGGCCGTTAAAGCCAGCTTGTACACCAAAATTGCCTTCATGCCATGAAGCATTTGTGCAATGCTGGACACTAATAATACGTTAAGCCTCAAATTCAAACTTTTATGTAATGCAGACCAAAAAATCTAGAAAGATGGCAAGTGTTTGTCCCGAGTGGTCGAGATGATGTTCTTCATGATCACACGAGGTGGTATCATATATCGATATGAACGATACAGCTGAATGCTTGATCTATCTGCGTACAATTTGCGTCCTACTTATAAATGGTTATAGGAAAGGCTTCTAAAGTGATTGCCATCATGAATGTAATCGCCTAAAGCACAGTCAAATTTAGAGTATTAACACCCAGCGCACTAGACCAGAACCTCATTGTAAAAATCCATTCCCAAACTTCTTCGCCCTTGAGGATAGGAACATTGATATCAAGATACCCAGAGCAAGCTTGCTTTGCGCTATCCTGAAGCTTAAGCATCCCACATACATTAGTTCACAGCAAAGATTCGTATGAAAGGATCCTTGATCTGCCGGAGGAGGATCCAAAGCCTTGATTTTCTCCAATCCAAATATCCTTCAAGCAGTTGAGAATGTAAAATGCTATAATTTACTCGTGATATCAAGGCTTCGCAATCCATCGAGCTCGAGGTTGCCTCTAGATCTACTGCACAATGAAAGCACACACTTAAACCTAAGTTCCCCCACCCCCTAGGACTCCCGTGTTCCGCAGATGCTTCCCTGCACAAAGTAATCCCATGTGACTCCTTACGTTACCAGTTGCAAAAGATGCGTCTGCGCATGTATCCCAAAAGGGGCAGCTGTACGGGGCGGTATGCCTTGAACAAATTTGCAATAGCTTTTTCACAGCGTATACCCAATCTTAAAGATAAGGTCACTGTCACAAGCATATTCAATTGCTGGTGGACACTTCTGCAGAAGTGTCCACCAACACGTTCCTTGTCAGGAATTGTAAGCGCATACGTACGCCTAAGCCCAACTTCTTGATTAGTGCTTGAGCATGTATATGCAAAAACTCTTCAGAATGTAGGCTCTGGCACATAACTCATCATTGCATGTGCCTAGTAAGTTGTTACCTGCTGCTGAGAAGCAGAGACCATCTGCATGTTGGTACCATCAATCCGACTGGTCAATTCCCTAAAGGCATATGCATCTTCTAGCAAGGAATTGTTGTCGCTGGTCAACGACAAGGACATGTCGCGCTGTAAGGCTGTCACGGGACCCCAGTTGATGGTAGAAGCCCCATGGACATTGTGGGGCCCTGAAGGTGCCATGAAGCTCTTTGCTGCGGCAAGTGCTGCGGAATTTGTCCTGACAAAAGGGAAAATTCCGTTGGCCAGTTCTCCATAGTTGTTGAGCACTCCCTGCACGCAAAGATATGAAATCGACTGGCAGGCAACTAGCTAACGCCAATTCCATAAGTGAAGTACGGGTCATGTGATGGCCCATGACATGAAGGTCTGTGGTCAGGGTTGATATCAGCAGGTGCCTACACCTACTACACTTACATGTATGTCCTATAAGGCTGCAGCAGGATCCCAGCACACGTATGGCAGTACTGATTGCATAGACTCTACATAGTGAGTTATATCTAGCCGATATATAGGCTAGATATACAACTATGTCCCAGCTTGACATATATGTTGCAAGGTGGGGAATATTTGTTTGCTAATATTGTTGCTACAGGATTGGCCGATCCTGTAGCTACATGGCTGCGTTAATTGACCAGGCACTTTTTGGTTGCAACCTATGTGCACAGGCACCACGTCTTCGAAAAACAGTTTTTAAAATGCTATATGGAAGAAATTCATATGGATATATCGGGGGTTTATAATTACAACCAACAAGAGTGATTTTGATCAGTCATGACACCGACACATTTGTGTAAGAGTAAACCTGACGCTCATTTCTAGAGCAATAGCGTATATGCATTTGCATTTGCATAAGAGTATATCTACACATACGAGTGCCTGAGTGTGTAGTCATTTGTACAAGCTACTGATAGCATACTAGCCGTATGTGCAGATGTATATATACGTATACGTACTGCTATGGGTACCCGCAGTAGTGCAGCAGGATCCCAGCACACGTATAGCAGTACGTATACGTATATATACATCTACACATACGGCCGGTATGCTATCAGTAGCTTGTACAAATGACTACACATGTGTACACTCAGGCACTCATATGTGTAGATATACTCTCATGCAAATGCAAATGCATATACGCTATAGCTCTAGAAATGAGCGTCAGGTTTACTCTTACACAAACGTGTCGGTGTCATGACTGATCAAAATCACTCTTGTTGGTTGTAATTATAACCCCCCGATATATCCATATGGATTTCTTCCATATAGTCATTTTAAAAACTGTTTTTCGGAGACGTGGTGCCTGTGCACATAGGTTGCATCTAAAAAGTGCCTGGTCAAATAACGCAGCCATGTAGCTGCAGGATTGGCAAATCCTGTAGCAACAATATTAGCAAACAAATATTCCCCACCTTGCAACATATATGTCAAGCTGGGACATAGTTGTGTATCTAGCCTATATATCGGCTAGATATAACTCACTATATAGAGTCTATGCGATGACTTTCTCCTGCGGGTTTCACTGTATACTTACCTTAGAGTAAAACCACGACTGAGCTCAGGACTTTGTATAGTAAGCCATCAGCTAAGCTTCGCAGTGAACTGCTTTATATTTATAAAATATATTTATGCTTTTGGATATTCTTTGCTGCGCAGCATGCTGCGGGCTGATAGCTATACCTATTGGATACATATATATATTAGGCTGCTGAGAAAATAAAAAATGCATGTAATAATATATATATGTATCCAATAGGTATAGCTATTAGCCCGCAGCATGCTGCGCAGCAAAGAATATCCAAAAGCATAAATATTTTTACAATCAATTACAATCATCTGATTGTAAATGAGCATATATACTCGTTGCATTTGCTTAATATAAGGCAGTCCCTGTGAAGGGCTGCATGGCAAGCCATTGACAGTTACACAAATGCAACAGCGCATGCGAGATTTTTACTTTACAGACGTGGTGTATTCACGCACAGGCATATACTAGTGTACACTAGTATACTTCGGAGGTTGAGTCATGGCTAATCTGTAGCTACCTATACCATAATGGGGAACAGCTATTCCCCATTATGGTATATGTGTAACTGTCAATGGCTCGTCATGCAGTACTGCATGACAAGCCATTGACAGATACTTGCTAGTCCTTTGCTGTCTAAAACGACCCATCTCTAGTTCCTACAAGATTTATCAAAGGCAGTGCCGCACAAACCGGGCCCGGGAATAGTGCAATCAACCGCAATCTAGCATTATAATTTCGAAAATGCCCCCTTAATAAAGATTGGCTGGCACAGAAGTTGCGAACCTGATCCACACCAGCCGACGGAAACACCAAGTTGCGGGTCCCTGCAGCTGCCGCACCGGCGTGCGCACGCTTCGGTAACCTTTTTCGAAGCTCATGCTCTCCATGGGCTGCATTCAAATTTCAATGTTAGGACACCGGTCCAACACAACAATTGCGTACCCCATGAACCCTTTGGTGAAAGACTTAGACAAGCACGACAGGAGTTGGCAAACCCTACCACCGAGAACCCGACATACGTATGGATTTCTTGTCCAAATACTCCTTATTATACTCACCAAATGCACATTTGTCCTTGAACCTACACTCTCCCTTACTCCATCTGGACAAGCGCACAAAAACACCCGGTCAATGTTTTGGATCGTACTTCCTTGTACGGGGCACTACGCCCTCCGTCAGCCGCTAAATTCACACCCAAGGTCTTGCGACTGTAAATTAATTTACCTTTCGCAGATTTTTGTTTTGAAAGTTTCTTCTGTACCGAAGAATCCACGGCGCCTTTGAGGTTCAAGGCCACTTCCGTCGGGACCTACAGTGCAATCCATTCTATCACCACTAACAGAAAACACAGAAAATGAAGCCTACAACTTTCTACACACTCGTTCAGGGGACAGTGGCGTTCTTTGCCCCCGTAGTCAATGTCTCATCGGTGAGTCGTTGATCCTTTCCACAACCTGCGCAGGGGACAGACGGGCAGGCTACATTACTGTACCGGTTGATCGGAGATTCCCTGGATCACAACTCCGTCGTAAAGGGCTGATCCTGGAATTGCGCGCCCGGGACAGTCCAGGCTGGACGGCAGGAGGTCCCCGGCTGGGACAATCCGACTTTTCCTGAGCATTACTACCAAGTAAACTGTTACTAACATACCCTCTCTCACTCTCCTAGGGTGTCGTTTAAACGGGGAAATCTCTCCAATTGCATGTAACTGTTGGATTCTTGCGCAATTGTTGCACTTGTAATCTCAGGGCACCTATATGGGCACCTAATTAGTTAAGCTTATAATTATCTCTACATGCCCGTATACGTAACTCATGAATTCAATAGACCTATATAGACCTATATATATAAGTAGTTCAACAGGCCCATATATGCACCTTAAGGCACCTATGCACCCGGGTAGGCCCAAGCTTGCCTAGGCCTCTAACTCTACTCAGTTCGTTTGCAAAGGATTAATCAATATTGTCTGCGCCGGCTCGGTGATGAGTACCATGCCAGTTTTTGTTAAACAAATCGATCTTGATATCAGGCATGAACGTTCCGCATCCCGCCGTAACTTGGGGGGGATCGCTGGGTACAAGTCGATGTTAATTAACGTTATAACGAATGAAAGACTAACGTTGGGCTTTCATGAATTCGATCTTGATCAGCCATAATATTTATATGACTTGAATTGCCTAAATGACCGAACCTGGCGTGTTTCGCTAATTACTGGAACATACATATGTTCCAGTAACATGCCTATACAGTGTACACTCTATGGAGTGTACGCTGCATAGATCTCTATAGGGTATACCCTGTCTGTATGTATAACTAGCTTGCATCTAAGTGCAAGGCGCATCTGTGGAAAATACCGGACATCAATGTATAATTGCACAACAAAGCATTTCGCAAGCTAGCTCTTGAGAGGCACACGCGTGAGCAGTCACCAATCGGGCCCCATGCGCGCACGGGCACCATGTGGCCACATGGTGCCGGCGCGCACGTGTGTGTGTGTGTGTGTGTGTGTGTGTGTGTGTGTGTGTGTGTGTGTGTGTGTGTGTGTGTGTGTGTGTGTGTGTGTGTGTGTGTGTGTGTGTGTGCGCGCGCGCGCGTGTGTGTACACCATGTGCAGCCATATGGTGAATGAAACTATTGAACATGTTTGTAATTGCATTAATGAGATGCAGGCGTGTGGACGCAACCCCGCACCCCCACCCCAACACATACCCCCTGCCTTTTGTTAAAATGATTACAAATATGTCCTGCACTTCCCCGGCGGGTCCCCCCTCCCCCAACCACACACACACACACACACACACACACACACACACACACACACACACACACACACACACACACACACACACACACACACACAGGCACTCACGTGCACATACACGATTGCGTGCATGATCAAGAAGACACACAAATACACACACGCACAAGCACAAGCACAAACACACACACACACACACACACACACAAACACACACACACACACACAAACACACACACACACACACACACACACACACACACACACACACATTAGTGCGAACAAACATAAACACATCTAAGTTTCTAGATCTATGCGAGTACATGTACTTTATATGTGTACACCCGGGCCCATGTATCTTCGCGCACACCATGCCCAGAGCGTGCACACGCACGCGCGCGCGCATCTGTGTGTGTGTGTGTGTGTGTGTGTGTGTGTGTGTGTGTGTGTGTGTGTGTGTGTGTGTGTGTGTGTGTGTACCCTGGAGATCCCCCCGCCCCCCCTCTTCTTTGACACACTCTCTCGTTCCCCCTTTTCTCTATGTCTCTTCCGCCCCTTCCCCTGTCTCCCTCCCTTTTGGGGCTAAAGACCGTAGATGCAGTACTGCAGGGAGGGCTGAGAATGCGATGGACAGAGAGGTTTTCCATTTGCAGTATTATTTTGTGCTTCCTGTCACTGCTGTGATAATAGGGTGAGTCTGAATCGCAGCAATCTTTAAGCTTGAGCAACGCTTACGTTGTTGAAATTCTGCGTACATGTTAACAATTTTTCATGAGACAGTGCTTCACAAGCACGGTCAACCATCCCCGATCTGCCAGCTGTCTCTTATCTGTCCTTTAAGCGCACCTTGAAACTTTGGTGACTCAAGAGGATAACACACTCAGACATCAGGCTTTCACCATGCCAGAGCATGTAATTAAATGGCCATCACAAATTTTGGATGCACCAACCTGCTGATTCGTACTTGTAACGTTGTGACGGTGACGTTGATGTTGTGACGAATGTCAGCGAGACGTCTGGTCACGCCGCTTTTCAAGGAAATTGGGTTCAAGCAGCGCTTCCCGGTTTTAGCTGTGCAAACAGCCTAGAGTTACCTTCTATAAAATGAAGCTTCCTTACATGATGTTGACAAGTGGTTCTGGGATTGGTTGTCTAAAAGTGCAAGAACATGCACAAATGATAATCGAAAATGACTACAAGAAAATTTTCATCGTTGTCATATTCAAAGGCCGACCAAGCACAGGTTGTGTTGTTACCCTCTACGTTCCAATGTTCACGTTCGCTTCACAAGTGCATTGAACCATCTGTGCCAAAGCAACGCAACCTTTACAAATAATGTCCTAAATACAACAATACCACCAGCTTAAAGCCCTAAAGAACCTTGCGTACCCCGATTATTTCTGCCGGGGCTTGACGTAGAGCTCTCTTGTCTTGCCTTCAAACTCGCATCTTGTGCATCGAGTCTCTAAACGAATAGCACACTAAGATTATAGGTGAGTCTCAGTATGCCATATTTGTAGTCAACGTGATCCTGTAACAACAGTCCATGGGTAGCGACGGATAGCGCGAGTCGCTTCGGGCGAAGTACATGGGGTACCCGGTTGATACCCATAGGGGCTGCGGACAGTAGTCGTACTTTTTCTGTTTGAGATTAAGAGTGAAAGAAGAAAGAAAGAAGTTTATCAGAAGTTCTTCGGAGCATCTGATAAATTAAGAGTGAAGCGTATCCTAACCGCACACCAGAAATCCTGCATGCGGGAACGCGGGATCTAGGGGCCGAAAACTAAAGGTGGTGTAGTCAAAAACACGATTTTCCTTTAAAAACACGAAAGGGAGGGGGAGGGGCCCGGGGGGGGGGGGGGGGGGGGGGGGGGGGGGGGGGGGGGGGGGGGAGGGAAGGGAGGGAGAGAGAGAGAGAGAGAGAGGAGAGAGAGAGAGAGAGGAGAGAGAGAGAGAGAGAGAGAGAGAGAGAGAGAGAGAGAATACAAGGGCTCTGTTTGCCTTAAAAGCCTTTTTCTAGTACTCCTTAGAGAGACCACATTCATGAGGGTATCTCTTCCCTCGGACATATACGCTATCGCAAATCTGCAATAGTAAGGTTGTTTACCTTCGCTTGGCCATTTGCTGGGAACCAAGTGTTCAAACCAGGACAGAGAAGGACTACCAAAAGCAGTTGGGAGGGAGAGACCACATGCCGGAGGTGATGCAGAATTGGGATTGGCAGGACGCGTAACGAAGGAACACCGACAGACTCGGTTAGAGTTATGAGGGAGAGGGGGTTAGAGTGTAAAGGCAGAGGGGAAGAGAGAGAGAGAGAGAGAGAGAGAGAGAGAGAGAGAGAGAGAGAGAGAGAGAGAGAGAGAGAGAGAGAGAGAGAGAGGAGAGGGGGGGGGGGGGGGGGGAGAGATAGGGAAGGAGAGGGGGGGTGACACACACACACACACACACACACACACACAACACACACACAGAGAGAGAGAGAGAGAGAGAGAGAGGAAGAGAGAGAGAGAGAGAGAGAGAGAAGAGAGAGAGAGAGAGAGAGAGAGAGAGAGAAGAGGAGAGGAGAGAGAGAGAGAGAGAGAGAGAAGAGAGAGAGGAGAGAGAGGAGGAAGAGAGAGAGAGAGAGAGAGGAGGGCAAGGGGGGGAGGAGGAGGGAAGGGAGAGGGGGGGGGGGGGGGGGGGGGGGGGAGAGGGGAGAGAGAGAGAGAGAGAGA
Source organism: Botryococcus braunii (assembly GCA_002005505.1). Classification (NCBI taxonomy): domain Eukaryota; kingdom Viridiplantae; phylum Chlorophyta; class Trebouxiophyceae; genus Botryococcus; species Botryococcus braunii. The sequence goes on along the minus strand of KV908672.1, from coordinate 120,339 downwards.
GAGAGGAGAGAGAGAGAGAGAGGGAGAGAGAGAGAGAGAGAGAGAGAGGAGAGAGAGAGAGGGAGAGAGGAGAGAGAGGAGAGAGAGAGAGAGAGAGAGAGAGAGAGAGAGAGGGGGGGGGTGGGAGAGAGAGAGAGAGAGGGGGGGGTGGGGAGGTGGAGGGAGAGGGAGAGGGGGGCAAGAGAGAGAACGTGAGATCTCGAGATCTAGAGAAGGGGGGGGGGGGGGGGGAGGGAGGGAGGTCTTGCCGGACCATGCCTAAGCAAAATCCTCTGTTACCTCTGGCAAAACCGTTTTGCCAGAGGGTTTGGCAAAAGCCCCGACTTTTGCCGCAAGCCCTGAGCCTTAGGGCCTTCCTCAGGGCCTGAGAGAGGAGGAGAAAGACCACGAGGGATCCCCCGGAGGGAACATGATAAACAGGAAGAAACGGGTCTGTGAAGGTCAGAAAAGCAACAATAGCATGGAGATCTCATGTACACGTGTACAGGGCATCCGAGGGCTTACGTGGCTGGGAGCTCAAGGGCGGACATAGCTCGGACCCAGAGCCCAACCCTATAGGGTGTGCTGAGGGGTGCTTGGCACTACACATGCTCATTGTGGGCGAGGGACCTTTCCTATATGTGCAGTTCCCCAAAAATACTACTATGCCTCTCTATGACTTTTCCTTGTGACCCGTTTTTTTTCCATCAATATGAAGGTTACAACGTCCTCGTACAAACTCGCTATCCATGGTCCGTGCCTTGGCCTGTTCAAATAGCAGTTGTACTTTTGTAAGCACCGTTATCCATGTACCGTTACAACAACCATGATCCCGGGCGGTCCCTTGTCAAGGGTTCCAGAGGAGCTTGGATAAAATGTTCCAAAGTTAGAACTCACAAATTACATATATCACGGCCAGTTGCATACGAAATCGGTAATGTATCCACGATCAGCACCATGTCGTTGTTCATTGTTCACACAGCAGATATGCTTTTATACCTAAAAGTGAAGCATGTCTTAAACGCAAACCACATATCCGACATGCTGGGATGCGGAGTTTAGTGGCCATGGTCAGACGGAACAGTGGAACAGGAACAACGGTACAACAAGTAGGGGGAAGGGGAAAGGGGGAAGGGGTTTTGTAAGGTATGGAAAAGTGTACCATGGGTACGGTACCAATGTCCGTACACCCATCAACCAGCAGTCTTCCTTTTCCCTTCAACCAGCAGTCTCCACTGCCGGGCCATGCACACTTGCACAGTTTACAAGTCGGATTTACGGTGTGCGATAAGGACAGGCTTCACTCTAATGACCAAGTCTTCGCTGTCCACCGAGGTCGGTCTCCTGCCGGGGACCAACTCCACAACGGCCTCTACGGACTCTACACAGCTAGCCCGCGCCTGTGTTCTATCAGGAGCTTCTTGTACGAAAATCCACAGGTATGTGTAGCAGTTGGATTCTGGTCCTAGTATCCCACGTTAAATTGGATCTGTTTGCTGGATTTTTGTCGAGTGACGGTCCAGCTCGTTATGAACCAAAGAGCCTGTGCCCTCTCCTTGCGTTTATCCCCAACGAGATTAGCCAAAGTAAAGTTTTGAACATCTTAACGTTTTCCTTGCATACACGGGTTTTGTTCACAATTCCTAATCGTCTTAGATCTAGCGGGTGTGGACTCCACGCTGCGCGACCAAGATAGCTGTCGGGAGAATTGCGCATGCATGATTTGAGAAAAATCTTTCTAAAAGAATCAGAGGAACGTCTGCTCGCCGCTTTTTAATCGATTGTTGCTGCTGTTGTTGTTACTTAACTCGGACTGACCGGAATACTCGTCCGGCGGTAAGTCGGGGCAAAGTCAACGATGTGAAACGAGCCATGCCCCTTATTGCACTTTAAAAAATCATTTACATTCTTAACGTGCGTCCTGCTATGCAAATCAGACTCTGCGCCGGGTTACAGGGTCGCTGGTGATGTAATCCATGGGCAGGCGAACGGATGGGTACATCAAGCGTAGCGCAGATGAATGGCCTTCTAACGAATCTCACGGCGTTGCCAAACTACATGGCGAGCCCCCAGGGCGGGACAGGCAATTAGCGAGGAAGCAAAGGAGGAACCACGTACAACCAGCAGTGGGAAACGTGGATCCAGGCTTCACTGGGGAAGAAGGATCGAGGCACACAGAGGCCAAGCAGCTGATCAGGAAGCCGAAACGGAAGAAGAAAAGCAAGGCACCGGACCACGACCTTGCAAGCAGCTCGCCTGCAGCCACGTTGCCACCATCCTTGCAGCAGCCAAATAATGGGGGAGCTCCTCCAGCCAGCAACGGCAGTCGCAGCACCATTGCCTCAAGAGGAAGGAAGGATCTGACTGGCTGGAAAGAGCCACAGCAGCCTTTCCCAGCAACAAGACCTCACCAGCAGAGGAGCAATGGCCCTTGTGCGGACCCCCAGGGAGTCGCCCGTGATGTTCACCAGCCAGCAAGCAATGACAGGCATCATGACAGCTCAGACGGGAGCCCGGGGCGAGCCAGAAGCTTTAGCCTTGCAAGGAAGAAGCCTAGGCTGGTCGACGTGCCCTACAAGTCTGCACCAGCTGCCAAGCTCCACATTCCCCAAGGAGCTCCCACGGCACAAGCAGATACCATAGGTGGCATCTTAAGAAGTGAAGAAGGGCAAGCAGACGGCTGCTCGGCTGCAAAGCCCTCGAATGGCACGAGAGAAATGTCCAACGGCACAGCAAAGCCCCCGAATGGGGCGGCGAAATCCTCCAATGGGGCAGCTGCGGTGAGCCAGGAGAATGGTGGTGCCAAGCGACGCAAGACCATGGCTGGGAGGCCCGCACAAGGCGAGGAGGCCAATGGAGGTGCTGCTGGCTGGTTGCGGTGCTCTGACAGGGAAGCTGATGGCCCCAATGACGCGCACGCCCCGCCGACACCATTGCTGGATCATAAGACGAACTTGCCGACAAGAAATAGCATTCTCGCGACTCAGAATGGAGGTGGCGGGGATGGTGTTGATGTTCACACAAGTGGGGAAGAGGCCGTGGTCCCTAAGAAGAGGAAGAAAAAGAAAAGGAAGAAGAAAAAGTTGTGGTCCGTTGAGGATTGCCCTGCCAAAGCGGGTGGGAGGGAGAGTGGGGCCGACGTGGGGGAGACCAGTGTGGTCCCCCAGGAGGGAGCGGAAGTCTCCGAGTCCCCCCCGAGACAGCCGCCGGCCCCAGCCAAGCCGCAGCTGCGAGAGGAGTATGCCGCTGATGCACAGACTGTCACGGGCAAAAGCAGCCAAGTGACGGGAAAGAAACGCAAGGTCAAGGATGTCGAAGGAATTGGAGCGCATTCATCTGCGACACGGGAAGGACAAAGAGGCAGTGACGCTCAACAAATGCAGCAGCTAAACGACA
>KV908672.1:2500-110328 GCA_002005505.1 Botryococcus braunii | reverse complement strand
TGTGTGTGTGGTGTGTGTGTGTGTGTGTGTGTGTTGTGTGTCTGTGTGTCTGTGTGTGTGTGTGTGTGCGCGCGCGCGCGCGAGCTCGCGGGCGCATGCATGCGTCTTGCCCGCCCGGGGGGGGGGGGGTGGTCTCATCTCATCCCCTGCCATGCAAGCACCCACGCAAACATCCATGTGGACCCGTGAAAAGTAATATTAGGGCAGGAAGGGCAGCTCAATCAGGAACTAGTGTAAGGAACCATTAGAATTGTTTGGGTGTTGCCAATCTTGATTATTAATCCTGCACACCACAAAAGCCATGTCAGAACAGCATGCATTGGGGAGGGAGCTTGCAGAATCTAGGCAGTCTCTGCAATGTTTGGAAAGCCTCGCTCCCCCTGAAGCTGCCATTTTTCCAGAGGTGAAGTATTTGAGAAGTCCTGTATAGCCTGCTTGAAAACCAATTGCACGTGCTGTGTGTAGTCGAGGTTGAAAACACAAGGGTTGTGAGATGAGGTTGAGGGGTGAGTGGGCGATGGAAAGGCAGGAGACAGGCAACGGAGACGATGGTGTATAGACCACCACGTGAACGAGCGCTCAATGAAGAAGGCAGTGGCTATCTACCAGCAGCTGAAGGAGCACCTGCAAGGCTTGAGCCTCCCAGTGGCCAGTTGCGGGATGATTCAGCCCCAATTCGACGAGCCCTTGTTTCTGGCCTCTTCCCGAACTCCGCCACACTCTTACCCGATGGTGTGCTCCTGCCACTTAATTGTCATCATCCCCCCCCCCCCCCCGGGTTTCGCCCCTCTCCCACTCTGGCCCTGCCCCCCCCCCCCCTCCCTTGTTCATGAAGTGTGAGGCATGCCTTCAGACACACACACACACACACACACACACACACACACACACACCACACACACACACACACACCACACACACCACACACACACACACACCACACACACACAAGAGAGAGAGAGAGAGAGAGAGAAGAGAGAGAGAGAGAGAGAGAAGAGAGAGAGAGAGAGAGAGAGAGACAGACACACACAGACACACACACACACACACACACCTCACACACACACACACACACACACACACAGAGAGAGAGAGAGAGAGAGAGAGAGAGAGAGAGAGAGAAAGAGAGAGAGAGAGAGAGAGAGAGAGAGGGGGACAGAGAGGTAGAGGTGGGGGTGTGTGTGTGTGTGTGTGTGTGTGTGTGTGTGTGTGTGGTGTGTGTGTGTGTGTGTGTGTGTGTGAGTGTGTGTGTGTCTGTGTGTGTGTGTGTGTGTGTGTGTGTGTGTGTGTGTGTGTGTGTGTGTGTGTGTGTGTGTGTGTTGGGGGGGGGGGCGCTTGAGCAAGACCCGGAAGACAGAGCAGGGAGCGGGGAGGGAGAGCAAGTGGGGGGGGGGAAGGGTGGGAGTTTGGGGACTTATGGGGCATTGAAAGGATGAAGAATGGACGTATAAATGGACATGTGGGGAGAGAGAGAAGTCCGTGGAAGGTGGGGGCAAGCAGGGGAAAAGGGGGACGACAAGGATATAGACAGGGGGGGGAGAGAGGGGGGGTATTGAGAAAGTGGTTGGGGGGGGGGGGCGGAGGTGTGAGGATTGGGAAATGGACACGAAGCAAGGTGAGGGACAAAGGGTGGAGGAGTTGTTTGCAGAATGCTTATTTGGGATCCTATGCACCAAAGAAGTGGACAAATATCCTGTGGATAGTTGCAATGCCAGTCCCATTTGGCTCTTCATCCTCCCATTCCAGAGGTGCAGGCTCAGCTCTTGGGGTTTGTGGCTCAGGGCAAACGTACCGCATGGTGGCATCCGGAAAGAATGTCGCCATCCATCCAGCATCAGCGCTGGGTCGTAAGAGGCCTCCGTGCATTGTGTTTGCGCAGCTGATTCATACAACACGTGACTATGCACGTGATATCACTGCCATAGACCCCGCATGGCTGCCTGAGCTGGCTCCTGCCTTCATGGCCCGGCATCGCCTCCCGCCTCCTGTTCCAATCCCTCGCTTGAGCTCTCATGCCTGAGACCTACTCACACTCGAGCTCCCATGCCTGAAGAAAGGAAACATTACATCCAGAACCAGTTAGCCTGAGATCTACTCGCGCTGGGCGCCAGATCAGGTATGACTGATACATCGTATATATCAGTCATACCGGAGAAGAGAGATTGAGGCTTTGGTACCGAGAGGTGCGTACCGGAGAAGAGAGATTGAGGCATTGATATCGAAAGGGGATGGAGGGAACGTGAATGTCACGTTGTATAAGAAGCAGGTTAGCGTGTGCATTTGCCGACACAGATGGGAAATAATGGATGTAGAATCTGCCCATTGTAAGTTTTGCCCTTGAAGGCCAGTCACTTTTCGACAGCTTGGACTGTGAGAAATCAGTTCGCAGACCTTGCAAATTTGCACCAATTGATGGCTCTGTTGCCCCATAACTACCTTGCATTTCATAATGGGAGGTCGACGAGTTCCACGCTTCGTTGGGTGGAACGGAATGGGCACATGTGCCCACATTCCGGTACAGGAATTGTGGAGCTTGCAAGTCTGGCTGGTCGTCATGTCCAGATATGCTACACATTTTTCTGGGACACAGCATGATGATGAGACTACGATTTGGGTCACGGTTGGGGATCCCCTTCTTGTCGCCCCTCAACTTAGTGTCAGCCACGTGTGGACTCATGATCAGGTGAGCCGGCTAGCTCGCGCATGCCTGGCGTCAGTCAACTAGCACGTGTGCCATATCTTCTGTATCCATATAGCTATATGGATATAGCTATATAGCATATAGCTATATATAGCTAACCACACAGAACGCTTTGTGGCTTGGAGATATCAGCAGTTGATGACAACTGCTGATACAACGTTGTAGGCCTTGGCGAATGCTGTCCTCGTCCCAAGTGCACATGTGCACGGATCCGTCCGTCAGGACGCAGATGGCAGTGTATACCTTCATGGCCACATATGTTGGACATGTTCTGACCGAGCTTGATGAATCGTATGGTTTCAAGTCGTCGTCACGCTTGCTCTGGGCTACATTTTGATTGATGCACAGCTTTTTTAGCCCAGTAGCACAACCTTAAGCAACAGCACAAGCTTTGTTAAGCCAACAGCACAAGTTTCAGCAAGGCACAGGCTTGGAGCTAATTAGAAGTGCTGCAGCTGTTATGACAGCACTTCTAGACACACTCTGAGTATACTTAAGGAGCACTGACTCCAGGTCTACCGTGCTTTGAGGTGCATATATAGCTATATAATTATATAGTTATAGCTGTCCGTGAGCAACATCCATATTTTGATTGTGTATATAGACTAGCACCGGCAGTATTTTTAAGCTAGGTATGCTGCACTTTTCTTAAATGTCCAAATTTTCCGGGGATTACGAAGCAAAGAGAGGCTTGGTCAGGCGTTGTCTAGAGAGTGCACTGTGTAGATGATCAGCACGTGCACGTGCTAGTTATAATGTTGATATTAGCACTGGAGGTCAAGGGCGCAATTGACCTCCCAGCAGGGTAGGGGGATGTTCCTCCCACTAGTGTACTGTGTACAACACGTGTTGCACCCTAGGGCCTCCCGTATGGGTGGTTGGGAGCCGCAGCAGTGAATTCTCTGCATAGGCGCTGTGTGCACTGCAATAAGTTTTCTTTTGTGTCAGGTTGCCAATTCATGTGTTTGCGAGGTGTGTGGGAGTTGCGTTTATGACGATGTCTCCACATCCTTTGTGCATTTAAATGCAAATTTGAAGTGAAAAGAGGAAGAATTACATTTGAAGGGAAAGGAAAAGGTACTGAACAGAGACATCGATCTTTGTAAAGAGTACAGGAACCGGACTGAGACACCTAGCCAGGGTCATCAGGATAGCGAGGAAAGTGAATGAAGTTTATGGGCCAGCCCTTTGCAAAATTGACGGCTGTCAGAATATGCGCACGCATACGGCCGGTTGTCTCGAGAAAGCACGGCTTCAGGTAGGCGTGCGAATGCATATGCATATGGATGGCGCCGCCGCTTCCGGAAAGTCTAGCATATACGCATCTATATAGAGAGTATAAATGCAAACATGCTATTACTTTAAAAACCAGCCGAAGCTAGGTGCACGCTTGTGCACCCCTCATTTTTGAATTTGATCCATTGGCCTCAGAGCCCTCTTTTGCATACCCCAGCCCGTTGTATGTATAGTCTTTCAAGGCCAATACTGAAGTGCCCCCGAAGGCAGGGATGGTGAAGGACGCGTCAAATGTCCTTGGATTTAACTTCTGTGGCGTTTCAGTGAACAACTTTCCCGATTTGTAAATAAACAGATGTAAATGCACACGCGTGATTTTTACACCTTTGTAGAATAACAGGACGTAGGATTACATGACACGGGATTACACCTACGTCACGTACGTAAATGTACATTTTACGTCAGTGTCCCTTTCCTGACATCTCTAGACGCGTGTCATGCATTTTGGAGCTGTGTGTTGCAGAACCGTAAAGATTGTTTATTTCTGAGACAACACCCTCTTGAGGATCTTGGAAGTGTGAATGAGTGTACACATGCGCGCGCGCGCGCGCGCGCGCGTGTGTGTGTGTGTGTGTGTGTGTGTGTGTGTGTGTGTGTGTGTGTGTGTGTGTGTGTGTGTGTGTGTGTGTACGCACCCGCGCATGTGCGGGCCTGCGTGCGTGCCCGTGCGCGTGCAAATCCCATGGGTGTGGCCAGTGAGCACGTGTCCAAATTCCAGGAGGTTGTCTAGTGACGTCAACGAAGAACGGAACGACAGCCCTAGATCTGTGCGTTGATATCAACGTTGGAAGGCTGCATGCACTGCCTGAAAAGACCTGTAGAAAAACGACCGTTACCGCGGCATTGGCTCATCAGGACTTGCCAGCAACTCATCAGCATCATGATGTTCTTGCACCATTTTCCCTAACAAAAGAGCGCATGTACAGGGGTGTATATAAGCTTACAAGCTTAAATTTCCTTATTTAGGAAATGAATCAGTTTATGACCGTCCATTCTTGTGTGGTGCGGCACGGCCTAGCTGCTCATAGGTGTAGGCCTGGCCATGCTGCAAAATCTCTATAGACCCTGTATAAAGCATCCATAGATGCCTACGTACTTACACATATCCTCTAGACCTTTCATGTCGAAATCATGTGGAAGGATTCCTTACAGGAAGGTTGTAACGTATGCCTAACGTATATATTATGTACGTAAAGAAATCTATGCAAACAGAACGAAGAAGCATGCGCATATGCATGTATGCGCTATATAGCCTTGGCCGAGAGCCGCTGGTGACCCATCAAATAATGGCGATTCAATGCATTGGTCAATATACTGGCAATAGCAACTATAAGGTGAAGTGGAGCAAATTTGCTCCCCTTAAAGCGGCTTTAAATCGGCATTTTTGTGGAAGGCTGCATGGATTTAATGAAAAGAGCTACAGAAAGACGAGCCGTGGGTGGTAACCATGGGCGCATCAGGACTTGCGAGCAGTTTGCATCATAATCACAAACACCTTAGCGCATGCACTGGCTTAATTAAATCAGTTTGCCATCGGTGGAACCAAATTTCACTCGCAAGATTGGGCTAAACTTATAAACGATTGTTAGTGTTCTGTGCAGCGCAGCCGACTGGCTGCCTTAATTGTATGCCGGGCATGGCTAACTGATCAATACAGACTTTATACACATGTCTGCAAATCTTGTAGAAGGATCTCAAAATCTCATGAACAATTCCATACATATATTGAGGTACAGAAATTTTCATGCAGAGACAACGAACAAGCATGCTCAATACTCTTGGCCAAGACTCGCTAGCAAGTAGCCCCCGGCTTTGTCGAAGATGTGGTGAAATGGTGCAAGCGGCAGTTTGGTGGATGTGCTTCTCCCGTTCCGTCATTCGAACGCGTAATACAAATCTGATCACTACTGCACCTGTTATCCAAGGATGACTTATGAGTCATCCGACAGATCTGATCAGAGCATTTCTCAAGATGAGGGATGTCTCGCGTTGAAAGCATGCTTCTCCGTACGGGGTCTAAGCATGTGTGCCCAATTGTTCTAAATTAAATTTAAATTAAATTAAGATGTGAAGCAACGTAAACTATGTGCCATACATACTAGTGTACACAAGCCCGGAGCCAAAAATGGACATAGACAGAGACACATCTTCATGGAGATCAAGAATGAAGTAGAAAGGGACTGTTGCGCACACAAAACGGGGGGGGGGGGGAGAGGGAATGGAGGGGGGGGAAGGGGGGGGGAGAGAGAGAGAGAGAGAGAGAGAGAGAGAGAGAGAGAGAGAGAGAGAGAGAGAGAGAGAGAGAGAGAGAGAGAGAGAGAGAGAGAGAGAGAGAGAGAGATGGGGGGGGGGAGGGAGAGGGAGAGGAGGGGGGAGAGACAGGGGGTGAAAGGGTGGGTGCATGCGTGTGTGCGCGCACGTGCGTGCGTGCGTGCGTGTGTGCGTGCGTGCATGCGTGTGTGTGCGCGCGTGCGTGTGTGTGTGTGTGTGTGTGTGTGTGTGTGTGTGTGTGTGTGTGTGTGTGTGTGTGTGTGTGTGTGTGTGTGTGTGTGTGTGTGTGTGTGTGTGTGTGTGTGTGTGTGTGTGTGCGCGCGCGCTCTAACGAGGAACTTCTAGTGTTAGTCGAGCGCTATCCGATAATTTGGGCTGCCCGGCCGCGTGTCAATGGACCACAAGACGAGTTGAAAAGGTTCACCTTCAGAGCTGATTGGGAATGGAGGCGAAGGAAAGGAATCTTACATCCAGGAGTCCTGATGGACCATGACTCGACTGGACTCCATGACGGGAGACGGTACATCGGAGGGGTACCTTGCACGTAACTTCTGGCAATGCGGATCCGTGTCCCGGTGTGGCTACCGCCGGAAAACAAGAAAAAAGAAGAAAAGAATTACATCACGGATTCGGAATCAGACGACCGCGAGTTTGAAAAGAAGGGCCTAGTGTATGTGATCGTCCGAAGGGACGGAAGCGACGGAGCCACGGGAAGGTCAGGCGGTAAAGTCTGGGACTCTTTCCTAAACTCCTGAACGACAGTAAGGCTTCCAATTGAGCAGAGTTAAGAAAATGAGTAAACAGTTCATCACAGAGAAAACGGCACTGCTCCAGCCAACGTTGGCTGGGGACGGTGGTGATCTGAAAGTGTCCATTCCCGAGGACGGACATGAATGGCTTGGCAGTTGGTACAACTGCTTTGGAGACTGCGGGTTGAAATCATGGTTCGCGTGCATCACGACGGTCCTGTTTCCTTTCGTACCCTCAGGTCCGCAGCGTGCCTTTGGCTTACCTACGACTCTTCAAGCCAGACGTTCCTGTATTAGTTCAAAATCAGTGTGGATGTACATGTTTGGGTCACTGTATGTTCTGGGGTGCCGATAACATGTCAAAACAGGATCCTGCTATGCGTTAGTGGGTTTGTGGGATCTCATCATTGTATGGATTGCAGCTGGTATCTTCATCTTCTGGAGCTGCCTTGCGTTTGCTCCTGGTACACTGGCTGGACAGCACCAGGACTGGCCAGGACACGAAGTGATTCATTGCTAACCTTTCTGCGTCTGCAGGACTGACTGTGCGCAGTGCATTGAAAGCCAGCCCATTTGTGCACATCTTGATTTACTTGGTCTGCTTCCTGGGGGTGCACGAAGCTGCTGTCCTACTGCAGTCATACTATGTAGGCGAAGCGCGCTTTTTGTGCCAAACTGCCATTGAGGGAAAGGATATCATGGACATGTGGAATGCTAATCAACTCCCTAAAGGTGTGACATATGAATGTCATCAAAGAAAGCATGATCATTCCTTGAATTTGACAGAAATAGTCAATATGCATGTGGAGGCAGAATTTTGGTTGCAAAGTCAGGTGACGGTCCATTGAATGCACACATGGATCGATTCGGCTTTATGTGGACATGTTTGTCCAGTTGGCAAAAATCCATTCTCTCGCAGAATTGGCCGCTATTTCAAAACATGATTGGGCTTTCTGGATGTGAACTTAGTAAGACAACCCTCTACTCATTTCTTGAATGCAGAAGTGTTTTGCAGGTTGCTCGGTTGCTTCTTGATCAAATGTACTCACTTCTCTAGGATCAGGGGAGGGGCAGTGATCCAGCGAGATTACAGCATTTAGCCATGGCTCTTGTCACTGGATCCTGATTGCTCCTTTCATGGCTTTGCAGAGTGTTTCACAGTGGGAGCCTGGGCAACCGCTACAGGCTTGGTGGATTTTGCAGCGTTTCTCTTGGGTGTGTATTTTCTGGCAAGGCGCCGCAGCCAGCTACGCGAGAAGTTTGGCATTGCTGGCTCCCTTTTCAAAGACTTTTGCCTGTACTGCTGGTGCCTGCAGTGTGCAATCTGCCAGGTGCCCGGCACAGATCTCCCTCTTCAGAAAACTCACTTGTGGTTGCACACCAACAGACTATTAGGGACCAGAGATTGCACAAGGGGGGAAAGGGAGCAGAGGCTCGAGACAATTCCTCTGCTGGTGTGGCTTCACACCCAGCCTCGGTCTTGCAGAGGATGTTATAAAGGTCCAAGTGTCTTCTTCATAACCGCATGAGGCTTTTGGAATGCTCTGGGTGCTTGGGGGAGTTGGGGAGCGCTTGGCGAATGGTCTACGAACGTGTTTTTGTCTCCCTTCTCCTCCCCTCTCCGACTCTCTTCATTTAAAGCTTATGCAAAATTAACAGCAATTTTTATGGGAGATGTGGCCTGTATTTATGGGAGAAGTAGCGACAAAATTTGCTGGCGTTAAGTCTTCCAAGGGACAGCACTAGGTCCTGATACTTGGCAAGAAGTTATTTTTGGGGAGTTCTGCACCAAAATTTCCCTCCAAAGTTGCTGGTGTCCTTTGTGCTTCGGCCTATCCCAGCCACAGAGGCTTTTGTTGTTAGGTATCATGTCGCGGGCAGATGGGGCTTGTACACCATTCAGGTGGACTTGATGTCATAGGTCCTTATGCGGCGTTTCAGGTCTGTACTGGTCGAGGGCTGGGAGCCCTTGCCCTCATCCATCCACCGCGAGCGTGATGAGTCTTGGCCTCATTGTGTGATTGCTGTTGATTATTGTACACGTGTCAAAAGTCATCACCCAGCCCTCTTGGCTTCATGAAGCCTTGTGCTGTTATAGCGCTGCCCGTTGGAATATGCTCGAGTGTATTGACAACTGGAAGTCGTGAGTGGTGATCGCATGTTTTGTTTTTTGTTTGTTGACGCACCCTGCCCATCAGGCTGCTAGCAACTGACATCTGGAGAATATGCTGCACAGGAGTATCGTACCATGTTGCACAACAATGTTCGGGGAGGCATCTGGCATGGCCCATCCGAAGCCGCGCCATACAAAGCCCCAGCTGCTCAGGAAATGGTCTAAGTGGTTCTACCATTGAATTATAACCTGTCGATTGCATAGCTTATGGTAGGAGTTACAGGTCTTTACTAGATAACAGCAGAGAGTACGTGTCCTAACAGGAGCTGCAGGTCTGAAAAGCATCCTGCAGGACAGCAAGCATTTTTCGAACTGTTATCCTGTCTCAATATGATGGATCAGGATGCAGTGTGGGTCCCATGCTCATGCTTACGTTTTCTTACGGTTTTGCTTACTGAAAGCGTTTTGTTTGGTTGGCAGTGCCAACTTGGCACTGGTTCCTGTGACTCGTTGTATTGTAGCAACCAGCAAGGCAATCATATGTTGTCTCACTACGATTGTATCTATTGTGGGGACCATGGGGGGTTCTTGTTCCTGCACACAAATGTCCGGTGTCATTGCTACTTGGGCAAGGTCATCCTCTGGTTACACTTGTTCGTGCCTTTGGCCAAGGCCAAGCTGAGCTCGATATATCTAAATATATGTGGTTGATGTCAACAATGACAATACTGCCTTGCTATACGATCTGAAAGATTAACATTATCCTTGCAGGAAATTGTGTGGTGTTCAATAACGACTGAAGAGGAGCACTCCACTTGGTGAGCAAGTGTTTGCCTTTTGTGACCTGCGATGCAGTTCTAATGTGTGGTTAGAGCTTCCGCATTTTTCATGGGGAATGACTCCCTTTTGGCTTCAATTGCGATTTGGGTCTTTGTGTAAGTTTGATCGTGGTGGTCTGATGGTCCAGGGCTAGGACAGACCTGTTGTCCAGGGCCCCTGGATTCCACGTACCCAAATGTAGGATGCATGGTGTACGGTAAGGATATGCTCGACTTTTTATTCTAGGCGTGGTCAGGTCCCTTATGAGACCTTTCACCATGCGTGCCTATGTGGCAGCAGTGAGCGTGTAGCACGTGCAGGAGGGTTCAAACGTGGTTCATGGGATTTAAGCAAAATACCTACAGCTTAGCTAGGTCACCACGGCGAAGTTCCGCCACAGAGTTTGTGATCAGGCCCGGGCAAGGATGTTTACTATAAACTCAAAAAACACACATCCCGCTGGGTGATTTGTTGACTCACGTCGTCTTCCTTTGCATAGAAGGCGGCACTTCCCTGACTGTATACATAGCAGGGAAAGCAGATTAGCTGTGCCGGCACGTTATGCGATTTAGATTAGGGCGCACAAAAAAAGGGACAAGAAGAAGAAAAGAAAAGAAAAACCCTTAAAACGCCTGTGTTCATGGATTCAGTCAACACTGGTCTACCATGGCGGGCAACAGGATGGGCTGGCGTAGTAATTGCCTTGTTGGTAGTGATGCGGAGACGTGGCTGATCCTGTTCCCCTCGAGACAATGCAAAGGTTTGCAGGCCTATGAGTGGCATGATCTGAGATAATAACCTATAGTATGACGGAACTCCCATCAAATTGCTCAATGTGCTTCTTACGTTAAGTCGACTTGGAGTAATGCCATGGGATACCCCTGTTTTGCGTGTACGTACTGCTCACCTGCGCCCTCGGCTTTCCCAGGCACCTTTGCATGCGCGCGCGCGCGCGCGCGCGCACACACACACACACACACACGCGCACACAATGTACAGAGCTACCTGATATTGCGTATGCTGGGGTTTGACATGGAATAACTCCGTACCTTGACACATTACAGTTAAAATGTCACTTAACAATATCACAACATCCAGTTCTGACATGTAATATCTGATTATTTTGAAATATGAAATGGCGACACGCGTGGAGACACTTTCGGCAGGATAGGCTGCTAACTTAGCAGCAAAGCTAAACACAAATTTGCTTTAAGGTGCAAATTCACTGCCGCCATAGCAGGAAAACACATGCATATGAAAGAGATGCAGCTCTTGGGCACGCAAAGTTGCAATATAATAGGACAGGATGGCAGTTAATTCCAACGACGTGCTAGAACCTTTCAGCCAGGCAGTAACGGAACAGCTTGTGGTGTGGGTAACAGGGGAAAGATCTTTTCCCTGTTACCCTTACTGCAAGCTGTTCCGTTACTGTCCTTAGAGGTGTAGAACTCGTAAGGACGCAAACTCAAAGAGGTCACGCAAAACACCATCCCAACGCTCAAACAGAAAACTGCCTATTGAACAAAAAATTTGCCAGCATCCATCAAATCACAAAGCTCACAGAAGATGGCGATTTGAGTTGCGAAGCATAACCATCGAGGAAGTGATTTCAAAACGAAAACGATTGGAAAACTGATAGACCTATTAACAGCTACTTGAGCCAGCCAACAATGCACTGTACAGTGCATGTATATGTCTGGCCTATGTAGGACTCAAATATATATAGTAAACATGTAGGGAAAACTTCATGATCCCCTTTAGGGGCTTCTAGCCAGTTGGTACTTAACTCCGAAGTTGTAACAGCCTTGGAGTGACCAATAACAAACAAGGCAGTACAGCACCTTCAGGAAGGAACCGAACGAACTTCAATTCATTCCGCAGCCAGTTTTTGAATCCGTCAGAGTTCCGAAACAACTCTCGGAGGTTTGAACTGAAACCTGAACTACAAATATCCGCAGTTAACTCACTCAGGAATCAAATCGTTCCAGCGACGTACTTCCAAATAGCTGGTGACTAGTGCTCAAACAGCACACGGAGTGACAACACGCACCGTAGTCCCACTTCATCGGCCTATCAAACCACTGCAAGTTCACAAGGAAACATGCAGACACGGCCTGTACCACCTGCACAGGTAGCCACGTGGTTTCTGAGGTACTATGGCTTCTGGATGGTCCCCAATGTCAAAAATTACTCATTTGAAGTGAGATTTAGGGGTCCTCATGAACATGACATATCACAACAGAGTCCTTGATAGTACCGCAAGCAACCTGAAGACTGAGCTGAAGCCAATGGTCAATAGCAGCTGCAAGCACAGCTCCTGTCTGGATAATAACCCCCCCCCCCCCGGCCCTCTTCTTTTACCCAATAACAATCCACGTAGAGAACGCTTTCTCTATACGTCGCGGAAAACACAATCAACTTTGCAGGTGTCTGGCACCATTTTGTATATTGGGAAGTGCTGTGTCCCAATATACATATGCGATCGAATGTTCCTTGGGAGCACATACATGCTCACTTGAGCATAAAAATCAAAAGATTCCAGGAACCATTCACCTCCTGCGGTTTGTGTGCATCACTTGCGCCCTCGGCAATCCCATTTCAAAAAACACGTTGCTGAGATGCTCGAAGGCAAAAGTCAAGACTTCTGCAATCGAGGTAGTCTTGCCAATGGCATTGTCATACTAGCTCTGCCATGGGTGGATTCACTTCGATTTTATTATCAAATATACTCTCCATGGCGAGCAGTTGTCTGTAAAGACAAGATATGCATGTCAACGGCACAGTAAAGTTTACTTGATCTACTTCACTTCAGGGAGCAGTCCCAAAGCATCCAGAACTTCGTATGCCAAAGTCATCGTTGCAAGTACTTGGGTCAATTTGACATGCCGGCTGCCCTTCACGGGGCCAGGTTCCCAGGAGTGTGCAGTGCAACTACACGAAAAAATCCAAAGCTTCCTGAACAGACCTAAATGGTTATATTCCATGAAAAACAAAACGCACAAGATTCACCGAAGCACTTGGCCGATGCAAGCGTTTTACCTCCAGCACCTTCGACACCCTGGAAAGATGTAAGGAGGAGCCTCAAGCCTGGTCCTGCACATACATGTGCATTTGGCATCCCCCCCCCCCCCCCCCCAAAAAAAAGAAAAAAAAGGGTTCAAATGCCTCACAAATGCCCAACCTCAAAAGGTTAAAGCTACTTGACCATCTAGTTAACATAAGTGGCCTCTGGATGATGAGACATGGGAGGCGTACAGACCATGAACCCAGTCGCAGTAGGGCTGGCATCAAAAGGCATGCCAATTAGTACAGAGGTGTTTCATTAAGAATGTTGGCCAATTATACATCTGTGAAGGAACGATTTACACAACCCCGACGCAAGTGCCTTGCTGGGCAAATCTACAGATCCCAGTGAAAGTCCTTGTTGTTTTGGGACAAGCGGTGCCAACTGAAGCAGTGGCATTGATGAGAGGCGTCAGCGGACTTGTGGCGCCAGTGGGGCATTTGGCCAGATTGCGCAGTGCAAAGTACCCAGTCGCAGTCAGCCCTGTGTTATTAAAAACAAGTAGACGGGTACCTAGAACTTCTTTGTAATTTACTGAAGCCCACCTTTCCAAGCCTCCAAATGTGACAAGGTTGGCATTGCCAACAAATGCAGCTAGGTTTCCCACACATGAAAGACTAAAAAGAGATGCGGCATTTGTCCATGCAGTGGCTTGCACCAGCAGGTTGCCTCCTACTTGCTGTAGGTTGCCCAGGCTGCTGATGAATCCCAGGCCCAATGGCCTCTGCATTGCCCAGCAGGCGCTCAAGATGCTCAGGGTCCCGATGCCACAGGTATCAGTGCAAAGCAAACATTACACCTTCATGGAGGAAGATACATTCACATGCAGACTGCATGATGCAGATGACAAATACGTGGCTGCCTCTTTTTACTGTGTTGTCTCTAAAGGGACGGTTTGATAAGAAGAGAGAGGTGGGGGTAGCACGGCTACGGGGCACTGAGAGCTACATGGAGGTAATCAAGTCAGTGAAGCTGAGGAGGGTGAGAGGGGAGGAGAAGGGGGGGGGGGGGTTGTTAGGGAAAGGGAGGCGGGGATAGAAGACTCAGGGGCAATGAGAGCTAAGGGGAGGTGATGAATAGTGAGGGGGGGAGGGGGAGGGAAGGAGGGAGGAAGGGAGAGGGGGGGGGGGAGAGAGAGAGAGAGAGAGAGAGAGAGAGAGAGAGAGAGAGAGAGAGAGAGAGAGAGAGAGAGAGAGAGAGAGAGAGAAAGAGAGAGAGAGAGAGAGAGGGAGAGAGAGAGAGAGGGAGAGAGAATGGTTGGGGTGGGGGATTATAGTAAAGGAATTTTGTAAATTACCCACACCTACAAGAACAAGCTTGAGCGCAGAAACATGCAGACACGAACACACATGCATGCACCCACAGCTTTCAGTTCAAGGGGCAGAAGCCTGGAAGAAAAATGGGACGCACCAGCGCACTGTTGCCACTCACTATGAGGTCCCCTGTGATGAAGGCCAGACTTGGTAGGAAAGAGGGCTGAATTGGAGGTGAAGGTGTGCCTGTCAAATAGATTCCAAGTGAGCCAACTTGGGTCAGGCCAGCAATCCCCAGTTTGGTGAGAAAGCTGCTGATTTGCAGAACAGTTGGAGAAGTAGGCTGTTGCTGGAAGAACAGGATGTTAAGCTTGTCCTTCATTCCTGTACACGTCTTGCCATACAACGTTTGGTCGCAAGCATACAACTTCGATGTGCTCAAGTCGGAGGGCAGGGGCCCCAAGGAGACGAAACAGGAGCTTCCCGCATACATTAGGTCCCAGACAGTCACCTCATCGCTGCCAGTTCCACAAACTGCACCAACCCAGGTCCTCACCAATCATTCATTATGATCAGGATCTCTCTCTCTCTCTCTCTGGACTTTTGTAAACAAGTCTGAGCATTCTCCCTGGGAGCTGGAGATTCTCCTACCACTTCCCAAACTTCCCATATTCAGTGTGCTGATGGACTTTTTCCATCACAGATGCCAAGAATAGGGCAGCGTATGTGGGAATAGGGAGAGCTCCTAGGGGGTACCTCAGTACAGCTGAGCATGCCTAACCCTATTTCCCACCAAGCGCACATTTATCCTTCTCTGTCCATCCTGCTCTGCTGGATTTGAGGTAAATGTGTGCATGATAGCATGTGAAGAAGGTTACACGCGTGTCTCTCATTGCTCGCACTTCTTTTTCTCGTTGGTACTGCTTTCTTGGGTGTGTGTCCATGTTGCAAACACACATGCCGGGCTGCTCAAGGCACTCAAGGAGAGCAGCGGATGTACCATTTGCAGCTGGGATGGTAGGTACCGTTTTGGGGCAAGACACTGCTGGTGGCGGAGGGCTGCAAACGCCAAGCACCCGTATATTTATTTACCACTTGATTGACCTGACTCTGCAGTCCTCTTAACTTTATTGCATCAGTGGAAGCTCTGAAGTAATAGAGCAAGTGCTACAAGTTATAATTATTGCGGATGTGCTCATACCACCATGCCTTGCTGATGTACCTAATTGGATCACGATCCATGCCATGATTACCGAGACACTGCTTCACTGGACCTGTTGTGAGCCTGCATTTTTGTAAGAGGGTCTATGTATTAAAAATGGACAGAGCCTATCCTCACCGTCAGATTGTCGTCTCCCCCCCCCCCCCCACTGCCAATTGTTTCCCACAAACAACATGAGCAATACACTGCACAACACACAACCACATCCCTACACACAAGTTCACAAAGACAGAAAGAGGGTTGGGGACAGAGGCATCATCCTAATTTGGCTCTGTTAAACGAATTTGCAAGACTTCAAATGACTCCAAGCGCGATTCTGAAAATAAATCTACTAAGTCTCTGAGATTTTTGTAGGTCTGCTGTGGAAATAGACAAATTCCGGAACCAGATACCCCAGGTGCTATACAACACTAAGTGTCAACATATCCAGAGCATGTGACAACATGTTTAGGTTGCATGCCAACTATGGCCATCATCTGCAATCCCATGGCACGGCATAAACTGTGCTTGACAGCGCACCGTCAGAGGATGTAATTGCCTGGTGAGTGCATGGGACGTTTCATTTCTAGGTGTGTAGTTGGGCATTACTTGGCGAACAAGATCAATGAGGATGGATGGAGGGAGTATTTACATGTGAGAATTACCTTGGTGGACGAGGCGGTGGTGGACGAGGAGACGGGGGTGGTGGACGCCGAGTAGATGGGGGTGGTGGACGCCGAGGAGACGGGGGTGGTGGACGCCGAGGAGGCGGCGAAGGTGGTGGACGCCGAGGAGGCGGGGGTGGTGGACGACGAGGAGGGGGAGATCGGGGAGGAGGTTTAGGGGCTGTGCGTGGAGGAGGGGGAGGAGGACGCTTTATTAGTTGGTATGTCTCTGCCTGGGGATCAACCATGGGATCTGCTTGAATATCCACCACCATTTGTGATGGCTCTGTAGACTCTCCTGCCGGTGCAATTTGCAGAGGTTTGTCAACTTGCTGTAGATCATTGATTCCCATTGGCAGCATAAGATCAGCTTGGGGACCGAGAGGTTGCTCAGACATTTGCTCTGCTCCTGCTCCTGACTGCAAAACCCAATCCAAATTGTTGTAAACTTGCAGCCCAATGGTCCTGCTTGGTTTGTCTGTTCTGGCATGAGGGTTCAATTTCTTACTTGACTGCAAGCGCTTCAAATCCAACAACTTGACATGGAGATGCAGCTGTCACAGTCTTGCTCATAGTATCTGCCTTCAAATGGGGTGACCTAAGTTTCTGCAACAATTGAGGGGTTTTGGGATTCCATTTTTACATGTGAAAGTAGCAGTTGAAACCAGTGTTTTCTGTCCTCTTATGCATTGAGGTATATACCCACAATCGTACATGCGGAAGGGCCAGAAAATTGCAGTAAAGCCTAGTCCTATGCAAAGATTCACTAGCTCTAGTACTACCTATACGTGATTGTTTTCTCTCCCTAATCCCAGTCCAGACACTGAAACCCCAACAGCAGACCTAGTCTCACCTTTGAAGTCATCTTTAGGTCATGAATCGCTGGGTATCAACTATCTGATACGGGATCTGGTGAGTTGGAGTGTTAGAAAGAGTCTGCCCTTTTCTACATGCTTGGTTAATAAGTATAGAAAGACAGACAGACAGAGGTACAGACAGACAGACAGACAAACACAAACACACACAAAGAGAGAGAGAGAGACCCGCGGGGGGGGGGGGGGGAGGGAGGGAGGGAGAAGGGGGGGGGCACTGAGAGAAGGAGGAGGGTCGGGAGGCCAAGAGGCATCCCATCCCCGCACAGGTAAGCGCATTATTAGCCAAATCAATGTATGGGTGAACACTAGAATGACCATTATGTACAAGTTCAGCGGTGGTATAAGAATGTATTGTTGAATTCATCTCTGAGAAAGTTGTAACATCTGACACCGGCTGCTAAGTCCACCCTCCTTTACCAAGTCCCCACCTGTAGGTCCAGCATGTTTGGAATGCCGGGTAAAGGGCGGAGGTTGGTAACAAAGTCCGCAGGCAGTGGTTGAAGAGTGGCTATCTTCAGTTCATCAGACGACGCCAATGGAGCTAAGACTTGGAAAAGTAGGATGCCGACGATGATGGAACCCTGCGTCAATGGTCTCATCAGCAATTGGTACACAGGTCGCTTATATGGATGCACCCATGGAAAGTACAGTCAACACGACAAAAACAAAATTTCGGTGCGCAGTCGCGATGCACACATTTATTCCCAAGTTAAAAGCAAGGAAACATGGCGTAATTGGAGCACGGTGACCGATTTCGGTTAATCTGCGAGGTTGCCATTGACGGGGCAGAGGCTCAGCCGCTGAGCACGAGGTTGAGTGAAATTGGACCTAAAGCCAATTCAGCATCTGACTTACACCTAGAGAAGCATTAAATCTAGGAAATTGAATCTCAACAAGTTTGCATTATGCCTATCAACACCATGTAGGAGCTATGCTCTCAGATTTCCTCCCCGCCCCTAAGCAGATTCCTGTCCATCTTTGTGACTGACATTTTCGTAGCATCACTTCACGTTGAGGTAATGTATTGCATCATTTCCAGTTACAGTTTATCAACGATAAAGGTGGGGCTACCTGTGGGGCTCGAAATTCCATCCCCATCTCGCTACGCCCCTAACAGCGAACAACGGATGCGTCTACCTGCCCAGCCCAGATATATGCGGTCAAGTGTCAACCAGTCATTTTTATGTCAGCTTGTCTTAACACGTCCAGAAGACTTGACATTAAGTCTGGACTGCGCAAGTGAGCTGTCGGAATTCCCAGCTGTTGTCATTCGATTCGAGTCCGACTGGCAGTTGGACGACGCCGTCGTCACGCCCTCATCAGACGGCGACCAGCTCACTGAGCTCAGGACTCCTTGAGCTGGTCGCAGTTACCCCTTCCGATGGCGGGAAGCCCAATTGTGGTACGAAAGACTGGGACAGCCCATGAAAAGGAAAGGAAGAAAGAAGAAGAAAGGAAGATTACATCCAAATGACACACATGGAGTCAGCTGGAAGGAGCGACACACATTACATGTACGCCTACTAGGTTATTTGTAAAAACAAGACAGGCTTTGACTGCTGCTTCTTTATGGTCGAGTTTATAATCGAGTTTGTGAAATAATAGAGTAGCAACAAGGAGCCTTGTTGCTGGTGCTCGACTGTTTCTCCTCGTACCTTCCTTTCCTTTCCTTTCCTTTCCTTTTTACTCCGGTGGGTAGGTTCCTGTAGCTGCGCCTCGACACACCCCTGTTGTGCAAAGGACAGAATCTTCAAGTCAGGAAGAATATGGGAAGTAGGGGCACAACTTGTGTGCCGCACAACCCTCACCCGTGACGCCAGAACAGAACAGTATTATACGGCCAGAATCGACAACCCTGGAGGGGTGACCCCTCCCCCCTCCCCTACATATCTACACCCCGCAACCATTTACAACCCTTAAGGAAGGTTTCCCTCCATCCTTATCCCACCATCCCCTTCAGCAATAGTGGTTGGTTCTGCACATGCATGTTAACCTTCCTTCCGTCCTATCCATATGCTCAGCATGATACCATGCATGCATGTTTACATTGAACTGCAATTGTGTCGAAACCCTGGACATATGTATGCATTTTGCAAAGCAGGTTCACCCTCCTCTTCTGGCCTGTACATAAGGCCATTATATAAGGCCATTTATGAATGAGCCAGAAGAGGATCCATAAGGTTTCCGAACTCAAGTGGCATTGAGGTAGCTGACCGCACCCCGCACAGGTGTACCAAAGAGGGAGAATCTTATCAGATCACCAACCCACACCGTGACAAAAACAGTGCCTAAGCTACGCATTTCCTGAAACAAGCTTGTCAATGCTACCAAAGGATCAGTTCAGCTTGTTAACTACCAGAGCAGCTGACAATGCAGTACATGCGATCGGTCTTGGGCGTTTTCTGCAGTGTAGCCACAGCTGTGTTTTCTGCAGATCACTTCAGTGAATAAGCAATATTGTCCGAACTGCATCCAAAGCCTGAGCTCCATGCATAATCCGTATCCAGTCACTTCAAGACAACAAGTATGAATTAAAGACACGAATGTGCTCCCTGGCAAGTCGATTACAAACGTCTCTCCATATCTCACACTGTCCTAGGGCAACCACAGAAAACCTATGGGTGGCCACCAGTCATGGCTGGGCATCTGGCAGCTTGTGATGTTCATCGGTTGTCCGGGAAGTCTAATTCTGTGTATGTACACACATACCAGATGCTGATGGATGCACTCAGAACCAATCCACCATATATACTATGTATCTGCCTACTGTGTATGTACACATATACCAGAGGCTGACGGATGCACTCAGAACCAATCCACCTTATAAGGTGGATTGGTTCTGAGTGCATCCGTCAGCCTCTGGTATATGTGTACATACACAGTAGGCAGGTAAATAGTACAATAGTTATTGTACTATATGTTTGCACACGCAGTAGGCAAAGCACTTCAGTGAAGAATCCAGGTTGCAGCAGGAATGCAATGTCATTGGTGCATCCCTGCGTAGGCACTGCATGCTCTCTTGGAAATGATTGCGTGTGATTAAAGGTATTATACACAGTCAACACTTCCAAGAGCGCAGGGATGCACCAATTGCTCTTGGAACTGACTGTGTGTAATATCTTTAATCACACGCAATCATTTCTTTGCAAAGAAATGCATGTAGTCCTCGCAAGTGACTGTTGAGGCTAGGCATAGGCCTGGCCACATGATCAATATCCTTCTAGATTACAGTCCCCAATTATGTCGAATGAGAAATTCACAAATCAAAATGACTCACAAGTTGTGAGTGACACCTCAGAATCGCATCGAATTGAAAGATTGAATGTCTCATGAGTGGAAGGCACCTAGCGCAGTGACAAACCAATAAAGCCGCCTCCATATCAGCCATTCCTACACACATGTGCCAGCATTGGTCTAATGCACCTGGAACTTTGCAACGTCGCATCAAACACATCGAGAGTGGTAAGCTTACCCCACAAAAGCTCCCTAAACTCGAGCTTTATGTTTTTCCAATGTGGATATCCAACATCGATGACCTCTGCCATGTGTCGGCATTGTTGTAATTGCAAACTAACAACAGTCCAAACGGATCCTTAAATGCATTTTCGCAGCTGCTCATGATGATACGTTTATTATGATTGGCTTATGCAGATGCATATGTTGATGTAAGATCTCTGATTTCAGCATGCTCTGCCTTCTGTGTCCCAAAAAACACTGGACTGAATCATGAGCCTGATGTGGTCCAGGGTTCATATAAGGACGGCTCAAGCTAAGAAAAGCTTTGTATTTCTGCACACAACCTTGAACCCGGCCAGCAGCCCCCAAGCCTACCTAGCAAGTGCTGAACTCCGGATGCCATGTTCTTCTTTGCACATATGTCTTTCCTTTGTTCCTCATGTCTGGCTTCTGCGGGACATCTTGCACATTTCTTTAATGACTCGTGGTAGTAGCAGCACCACCACCATTCTCACTTTACTTGTCTGGAAGTGCCGATGTACGCCTGTGAGCGACATCCCGTTTTCCAGAAAAGCGTGTTGCAGTTTTGCATGAATGACACACCCAGGCATGTATGCTGTGCAGCATTGTATGCTTTGCCCACGAAACACATTTTAGGTGCATAAGGACCTCGATGTCCGGCCAATAATATGGTTCAACATGGGTTGTTCCACGTGTACATCCCCGAGTGCATACCCCACGGGTTTGGTGAAATCCTCACACCCACACATTTAAATGCCTTGACCTGGTGGAGGTCCTCAAGGTCCTAGTAAACTTCTCTGACGATTACATGCCCTGCTCCAGAGCATTAAAAATACAGGCCATGGGCAGACTCTTGCTTCAAGCCACTTCCATGCTTCCTCCAGAATCCCATCATGACTGATATCGCGATGTTCATCCTCTGGCACTGCAGCCATGTTAAAATGTGCCGCTAGGCGGTCCCAGACCTTGCCATCTACGCATTTTTCCATAAGCTCTTGTGCTGTCTTTTGACTTCGTGGTACTTTGTGGACGCTTCGTGGAACAGCGCATTAAGAGTACGTGCTATGCATCCTCTGGAAGATGCGCACATATGCACATATTATATACGGCCCAGACTCTAAGGGAACACAGCCCATGGTTTGTACATTGCCCTTCCTAAACGACGTGCTCCTGCCAATGCAAATCCAAACACATCAGGCCTGCAAGCACTGATACAATAAAAACACAAGCGGCCACTGAAGGCCAATGAACAATGCTACACCGAAGACTGTTGCTGCACTGCAATATGCCTGCCCACACATTTAAACTGTTTGGAGGCTAGTCATGAGGAGGCTCTGCCGACTCCATTTAGGGGGTCACAATATGAGTAGCCCAACACTACAGGTTTGCATGCATTGTGCTGGGGAGAGCTTAGCCCACCAGAAGCGCGGGCACTGCTGTCCACTTGGCCAGCGGTTCCATGCCTTAAAAGAATCCAGTCTCTATGGGTGCCTGTTGGCACGGCTATCACACGGAGGCTGACACACACACACACACACACACACACACACACACACACACACACACACACACACACACACACACACACACATAGGTGTGCGGGCACGGCAGGAGCAACAGAAACCCACTAACTACAAAAATCAATAGCTCCAATGCACATACTTAAAATCAAATAGCAACTGCAGCTAATGCAGCGCAGTGCATAGTGCGCTGCTGGCTCTGACACGTGAGCAATGCCAGGAGGCTCGCTGCTCACTGTCAAGTTTGCACAAGACCACCAAAGGGTGGCAAAACCAGAAAGTAAGTAGTCCCAATGCTCCAACAGTTGGGAGGGTATAACAGGGAGCGGCCCTTGGACGAGAGGATGTAACATAGACCTCACGAAGGCCACCATGATTGGCGGTCTCCTACCCAATGTAGCCAGCTTGGAAGCTGTCATGCACAATAAGCCGTTACTATCTAGCCCGTAAAGATGGAAATGCAGCTGTTCATGGACGCACACGTGCAGTACTGCGTGTCTTGGACGTTGGGGGGGGGGGGGAGATCATGGGACCCCAGCACATATGCCTTGCTGGGCAAACATGCAGATGCCAGTGAAAGAGCTGGCAGTCGTGGGACAGCCAGCACCAACGGAGGCTGTGGCATTGACAGCACCTGTCACAGGGCTCACAGCTCCCGTGAGGCACTTTGCCAGAGTCCGGAGCGCAGAGTACCCCATGGCGGCCAGCCTTGTGTTGTTGAACACGACGAGATTGGTGCCAGGTCCTCTCTGGTAGTGGACGGCGGCCCAGTTTTCAAGGCCTGTGAAGGAAGCAAGGTTGCCATTGTTAACAAAGGCAGCATTGCTGCCCACGCATGTGAGGCCTGTCAGAGATGCTGCATTAGCCCATGCAGTGGCCTGCACCACGAGATTGCCTCCTATTTGCTGCAGGTTGGCGAGGCTACGGATGGGCCCCAGACCCAAAGGTGCCTGCAGTAGCCAGCAGTGGGCCCCAGTCTAGGGTCATTGCACCAGATTTTAGTTTGGAGCAGCAAGCATCAATCTAGAGTCAACTGCATCAGGATGTAGGGCTTGGGCCAATGAGGCAAGCGGGCAGCACCATGATGAACTGAAAGCCACGTCAGGGGTGTGTGTGTGTGTGTGTGTGTGTGTGTGTGTGTGTGTGTGTGTGTGTGTGTGTGTGTGTGTGTGTGTGTGTGTGTGTGTGTGTGTGTGTGTGTGTGTGACAGCACGTCAAGCACCTTACTGAAGCACGGGAGGAAGTAAAGTGGGCACACACCAGTTCAGGCAAGCCACTGACAAGAAGGTCCCCGGTGATGAATCTCAGATTTGGCAGGAAGACAGGCTCGATGGGAGTGGAGGGGGTGCCAATCAGCAACACCCCAAGGGAGGTGGCCTGCGTCAGCCCTGAAACTCCCAGGGTGTCTAAGTGGCTGCTCATTTGCAGTACCGTTGGAGCCGTCGGCTGCTGCTGGTAGAAGAGAATGTTCAGTTTGTCCTTTATTCCGGTACAGGGCTTACCATACAACGTGCCAGTGCAGGCATACAATGTAGCGGTGCTTATGTCAGAGGGCAGAGGCCCCAGGGAGATGGAGCATGGGCTTCCGTCATACATCAGATCCCACACAGTTACCTCCAGGTTGCCATCTCCACAAACTGCAAGAAAATGCAGGCGCCTCTAAGATTATATTTAGCAGTTTATATCCTGGAAAGGAATGTGATAAATAAGGGACGTCTTAAATTCTTTTCAGTATGTTGTGAAGCAAATCAATTCGTCAATCCTCAGTGTCTGCGGTGGAGATGTGCGTGAATCTGATACGGGGCAGCTTTGACCTCTGGCCAGTTAGAAAAATATCAAAGCTGCTGTTTAGGGATACAGCGCATTCCTGAGTTTCCTGAATCTGCAAGCAGCCCCGTACGTAAACCATGGCCAGATGTGCAGGTATGTAAAACTCTCTGGGGTCTCCGAGCGCCAAATCAAAGTTGAAAATGAAGTTCCACACACCGTCTGCTCATTGCACATGCAATATCTCGAGGACTGTCTTTATGGACTTCCTTTAAGTGCATTCTCTGACTCACTTTGTGTCGCACCATGTTTGCCTCTGCCATGCAGATTGTTTGTCCCACTTGCATGTATCAATTACAATATACTCACAATCAGATTCTTTCTTAACAGGCACCACTTGTTTCCAATCTGGGAACATACCGGCTGATGTGGGAAGAGTAGGAACTGCTTTGGGGCAGGATGCTGATGCAGGTACTGACTTTTCTGTTGCCAAAGGCCTGCAGCACAGACCAACCTCAGGTCTATACATGGGCGTAACCCACGATACAGTCTGTACCCCAGTCTCCTCCTGAGGCAACGAGCAGTTAGTATGGGCTACTCTTTAATCTGCATATGACGGCATCTTGTATGGTCTCACCATTCCCAATTGTAACCAAGATTGAGCCAACACAGACACAATCGCACGTGCTCGCGCTTGCGCACACAGATACAGACACAGACACAGACATACACACACACACACACACACACACACACACACACACACACACACGCACACGCACGCACACGCACACGCACACGCACACGCACACGCACACGCACACGCACACGCACACACACACGCACACACACACACACACACACACACACACACACACACACACACACGCGCGCGCGCGCGCGCATACAGACCCACCTACCCACACACCTATCTTAACCACAGAAGGGGGGCGGGGGAGAGACGCGTGGCATGCGGAGGTGAGTCACGGGAAGGAGGGAAAGAATGACCAAAATGTATTGTTGCACGTGCAGCTCACAGAAGTTGTAACAGCCAAAAATCAATGCTCCAGCCTAACTGTTGTGTTTTTTGAGCCTGTCATGCTAAGCAAAGCCTGTACTCGTGCAGGGCGATATTGTGTATTTGACGAAGGAATGTGTTTTTGTGCCAATCCACCCAGTGTACATCACTACACAGTTACACTTTTGAGGATTGAAGGTCTCTGGCAGCTAACCAACCCCCCGGGGGGGGGGGGGAAGAGAAAAGAAAAGGAAAAAAAAGGACGAACGAACAAAGTGCAAGTTGCGGAAAACACTCCCTTTCAGAGGAAAAGGTGAGTGATGCTCATACTAGATACGGGTGCAGGATCTCAGCGCTAGCTAATGGAAGTGAAAGCACGAAGACGAGATGCTTACGTCAGAAGACGGCTGGGGCCCATTGGCGGAGGGGAAGGTGGCAGCTCGATCCAGGGAAGGCCCACTTCGTGAGTATCAAGATTGACATGGGAATCAGCTTCACCGGCGCGCTGTGTGTGCTGCGGCTCTGCGGAAATTCCGGCTGGGATTGGCTGGAGAAGCTTCTCCAACTGCATTGTGTAAGCCGCTGCACCTGCGTGATCCGTTCGTGGAGTCTGCTCGGCTCGTGGTGCACGAGCTTCCGCTACAGTTTGCTCAGCTCCTTTGTTTGGAAAAGCCTCCTGTCTGGCAAGGCCTTGAGGCATTAGGGTCGTCCTGTTCGTGGGGAGCGCTGCCCCTGCTGAGAGGAAACTTCCCCCCTGATTCATCCGATTTCTGTTTGATTCAGTGGTTTGATTGGCCTGCATGCCCTTTTGCAAGCGCCTATCAGCACTACATTGGTTTCCACAAGTGTGCTAGCGGCAGTTGAAAACTCTAAATCTGATGCCATGTTAAGTAGTGCATGTCCCGTCACTCGCGCACATGAAAACCCTCATGGGCAAGTCTTCAGACAATGTAGAGTGCACACTTAGACCTGTCAATTGGCATGCAATTGATCTATTGGGTGGTTTGGAGCACAGTTGGAATGCTACTCGAGGCTTGTGCACATCTTTATACTTGTGATGTGCCTTAGGGAAAGAAAATGAAAGCCAGATTTTTGCTTGCAGACTGAATGGTAATTCAGCCCTAAGCAACACTTGAACAACACAGTGTATCGCCAACGTAAGTCTAAGCGTGGAAATGGAGTCCACTTCTTTTCCAGGGACACAGTCTTTGCGTTTTGGTGGCATTTTCTTGCAATATGTGCTCTGCAAGCGAGAGTGCCTGATTTTGATCAGGCCTTACAGACAATGATAAGACAAAATCCAGTTAGTGAGAGCACAGTAGTATGTGGAAACCTCCACCTGAAGAGCTTTTCCAAAGTCAACCAGTTGGAAGGTGGTCATCTCGGCTTGGGCACTCGAGGCAAATCCGATCAAATCCAACGAGAGGGCGAAGATGAAGATAAACGTGCCCTGCATGAAAGGAGGCTATTAACATAGAAGTCGACGCGAAGTTCCCGAACTGGGCCTACAAGTTGAGAAGCTCGCAATACAGCGGGTAATTGTTGCTCATCTGTGCATTGAGTCGAATCCCAATTCCATAGCCATGAATCACGGGTTAGGGTTAATACTGAATGCGTTGCACAACCTAGACTTCTGCGGGTAAGACAAAGGATAGAACGGGAGGGAGGATCGGATGGGAATATATGGAGAGAGAGCTCAAGAGTAAAATACCGAGAAACTGAAATCCGTCAAGCCACATGCAGTGTTTACAGGTCAGTCGGGTAATTTTTTGCAATTGTGATTTACGAGCCATTGCCTTGCACGTATACTTTAACAAGTTCGAGTAGTAAAATTGAAGGATATTCCAACATAAGATCATATCCAATTGTTTTTCTCTGAGGGAAAGGGAAAGACAGGAGAGGCTCCTTGGGACCTACCTGAAGGCCTTGAAGATCTCTCTGCATCTTGGAAGCGCTCGGCACAATTTCTGAAACTCTGGAGTTACAAATTGGATCTGTTTTCTTGGTTAATGCTTGACTGTTCCCAAAACAGTGCCCACCGTCTGATGTTGTTGGCCTCTTAACAGGTAGCTCAGAAAAGAACCGCGCTGAAGGTAGTTCCCGTCCGGGGAGGATAACGAGGAGGGTAGGATAGCGGATTCTGACACTGAAACCCCCAGCTGTCGGTGTGAAATTTGAAGGAAAGGATTCCTCGTCCCACCTTAGATTTTTCCCGTGTACATCCTCGTCGAGGATGTACACGGGAATAATTAAAGATGGGGGAAAAAGGGAGGAAAAAAGAAAAATGGGCAGCGGTTGCCGGGCACCCCATGAATCATGTGGTCTCCTCGTCCCGCTGCCCTAAACTCCCACCCAATATTTCATATTTACAACAAAAAGACACATTGAAGAGGATTTCCAAGAAAGGACAAATTGCAGAAAAGGAAGACACGTGCGGGAGCCCACAATTCCCACCCAAAGGTTCCAGGGAAATCAACGCATTAGTAATGCCATTACGCCATAGACAAGAGGCTGTACCGGCTGTACTTTCTCTAAAACCTACAACCCCATTCAAGCTTCCTCTTGCACCATTTGTTGTGGCTTGGAAGAACTTTGTGGGTTTAGGGTTCCTGTTATCGCGTATGCCTTTGAAGTTATTGAGTCTCAGTCAGGCACCTCTCTGCCCCTTGACCCAGGCATGGAGATTCAGGCCTGCTTGCCGCTGCTCCTGGCTTGAAACTTTTCTTTCCCCGCCCAGCCCCCCGCCCCCCCTCCCCCGGCCTTGCAAATGATTGAACCGATGTTGCAAATCTCCCGTCATGATGACCAGATGTGCCCTTCTGCCAGCTGGCTTACTTATGGACCATGCACTCCTAAGACTTTTAATTACTTCAATCTCTGCAGATTTTGGTTAGGATTCCACTTAGGCCTTATTCCTCTGCCAAAGCCTCAATGTCCTACTGGAGTAAGGCTTGCCTGGTGTTCTGAGGCCTACCTCTTCGACAGCGCATTTTAATGACTACAAATAGTATTGCAAGGGGGGGGGGGGTCTATCTGGCGTGATGCGACATATGTTTCCCAACCAGCATGAAGGATGGTACTCAATTAGAGATGATATCGAAGCTGCACGGCCCCCTCTTCGTATCCTTCTTACACGTGTTCGAAGAAGCATCTTCTGAGAAGTGTTGTTAACAGATGCTCGTATATAATTTGTGAGGTTTGAAGGGAAGGGTGCCCTTCCCTTCCCGGTTGGAGGGCCCCTCCCAGGGCTTTGTATCCTCCCCCCGTGGTTTGTACCCTACCAACACTTGTGGGAAAGCCGGCCAACAGAATCTCTGATGCACAGCACGGCCACACTCTCTGACAATGCATCAGCCCAAGCACTCAAAAGTCCTAATGTTTAACACATGTCGCCAGCAAGCACGGACATGTTCCCAGAATTTACATTTGGCATGAGGGGTGGAAGCTACAGCTGAGCCTTGCAATTGCAGAGCATGGAAAATGGCTATGCTGCTGATGTCTTTGACATATATGTGAGAGAGTGCACTGTTGAATTATGACCCTCAATTTAAAGCATTGGTATGATCAATTGGTTTCAATCACGTTTTGACAGCCCTGTCAAAACAGGCCGCAACAGGTCTCAAGAACAGAAGCAGGCACCAACCAGGGGCCCCTGCGAGCTATAGTGGGTCAGATTTATTCCATATAATCGTGAAAATACTGACGGGAAGCACATTGCTGACACAGTCAGATTGTACCCTATCTGTACAGATATTATGTTTTTTAAAATAACCGTCCAGCAGTAATGGGAAGGATGGCCCATTGAAGAACACGTTGCATGTGATCCTTGCGCAAGAGGATCACACCTCTAGGAATAAACGGAAATTGCAAACATTCATTACTATTGCAATGTACACCTATTGTGGACAGGACGCCTCCACTAATGTGCACCAAACACCCTAAATTCTTCCATCTCTTATGACGAGGATTTCAAATCAAAGTACAAATCAGACCAGACTTCGGAGGAGTACTTTTCTGCAGCTTCTGAGGAGAGTAAGAAGGAAGATGATTGCATTCAGGGCAAGCCACTGGGCGCCGGATTATATTAGGGACCGTACGGGACGGGAATGGGATTTGCAGCACCCCTGTCTCATCCTGTAGGACGAAATGAGCCTCGCCTGTTCTCCCAGCCATTCTGAGTCATCCGTTTCTGGTCCCATCGCGGCTCTGGCTCGAGCCATCCCCGTCCAATATTGCCTGGCCTTTGGGACAGGGATGGGACCAGCCCATCGCTGCCAGGGACACGGCGGAGAAGATGCTGGTCACATCCCTGTCCAAAGGGGCCACAAGTGCTGGACGGGGATGGGTCGAGCCCCATCGGGATATCCCCTTCATGGCCCCAGAGAAGGAAGTGCCCGGTGCCACATTCCCGTCCCAAACCGCCCCATTTCTTAAGCCCAGACAAGGGCGCTTAAGACGAACATTCTGGTGCTCTTGTACAGTACATAGACGGACTGTATGGCCGATGCAACTATACCCAACACTCAGACTGCAGTCAAATGCAACGGACATCTTATGTACACTCGCTGTGCTCACCGTAATATGAGCAGCAAAGGAAAGGATGTCCCACAAATCACCCATGTGGGCCTACCTGTGGGATCACCGGATTTCTAGGCCTGTGTGCTAGGGTGGAGCACGTCTTCATCTTGTGTCACTTGTTCACAATAAGGTAGATCTTCTTTGACCTTGTGGTCAAGAAAATCCTGGGCATGATCCCTCTGGATGCAGGACCACCCAGCATTCAATTATGACCCAAGGACTACAATGGTGCTTTGCATCCGTAATCACCCTGCAGCTCCAGGACCTCCAAGATGCAGCAAGCCCGGATTCAATGCTACCTTGCCATTGAAGGTACATTGTTCTTGTGTGCAAACACCATATGGTGTTGCATGTCGTGCCAACCGATGTGACTTTCCCAAAAGTAGCTGGGGTTCTTGCTTTACACAGTTTCATGGTTTTCATGGTCAATACTAATGGTCAGTTCAGGCTAACTCCCTTGAACATTCGTACAACCATGTGTGGAACACTACCTTTGACTTCTGTTGATGACGCTAGCCCCTTAAACGGGTATCAACATGGTTGTGAATCTCCTGCAATTTACCATCAAATCACCAACACTGCAGAAGTTATGTCTTATCTGCTGGTCAATGTAAAAAACCTTGTGGCTAATCAGATTTTGTTGGAATTTTCAAGTACTTCTGCCCTTAACATACGTCAACTGGACCCATCTGAGTGCCTGCATGGGGCCCATGGCATTCCCACAGGGGCCATATTCTTGCCAAGATTCAAATTGTTCCTGCTAATGCTGGAATGTCTTCAAAATGTTCTGCAGTAAAAGTAAATGATGACACATCAGATGGACGAGGCCCCTAACCCTCTGTCCCATACCCTCCATAACTTGTCGCGCAGCGATCCTGAATGACAGCCGATGCCCTACCACCTGGGCAGCAGTACAATTCAAGCAGCTGAGGACAGATACTATGCCATATTAATCCAACCAACAATTGCCACGAGTGCGAGCCCGAACGATAAAAGTGTTTGAAGAACTTTGCTGTCCCCTCGTGCATACTTCCTGTGATGGGCTCTTCTGTACAATGTGAGCCACATTTCTCTGTGATCTACAGCTCTTAAAAGAAATCAAGAAATGCCAGTGCAGCACAACAGCAATGCGGGAACTTCATTTGATTCGATGCAACATGTTTGGCCCCACCCTGCATAAGTGACTGACAACTGTCGGGCAGGGCCAAGCTGTCCTGCAAATTTGTGGGAAGAAGGACAATAATCAGGATTGAGAGACTGCAGGGCATTTACTAGAACCCAGGTGCCAACCTCGACAGGCTGATCCCGCATACTATACCACACTTCCATATGCCTTGAGACACTTGCCATTCTAGGAGAGCTGGGGTGTTCACAGCAATCCCATGTTTTACAAGGCAGGGCACAACTTGAAAAAAGATAAGATGCTGAACAAATTGCTCAGTTTCCACAGGTCAAAGCCCTGCGCCTTCCTTGGACATGGTTGGAGTCCTTCGTGGCTTCATTGACAATTTAACTGCCTATTGTTCGGGGGTTGTCATCAACAACCTGTCCATGACAAGCTCAATGCTTCTCCAGGACTTTAAAAGTTACACCTGGTGGGGATCTACGACACTCCAACACATGTGCCTTGCGAAGCAAACATGCAGATACCAGTGAAGGTCCTAGCAGTTTTGGGGCAGCCAGTACCAACAGAGGCTGTGGCGTTGATGGGCAATGTCAAAGGGCTCACAGCCCCCGTGGGGCACTTGGCCAATGTGCGCAGCGAACTGTATCCGCCCGCCGTCAGCTTTGTGTTGTTGGTAAAAATCAAACTGGTGCCCAATCCAAGGTTGTAGTTGACTTGGGTCAATTTTGTCAAGCCTCCCAGCGTGGCAAGGTTGGCATTGTCTGCAAAGGCGACGCGGTTTCCAACGCAGGATAGATTCGACAGAGACGTCGCATCTGTCCATGCAGTGGCTTGCACCAGTACACTCCCCGCGACTTGCTGCAAACTGCCCAGGCTGCCGATGCGTCCCAGACCCAAGGGTTTCTGCAACACACAAAAGGGATTTACAGAGGCAGTTTAAAAATGCCCATGTTTTGTGTGGCCAACATGGGTACCTGTGTCAGCTTCAGGGTTGGGTGAAGCACTTCAATTAGCAACTGGTCAAGGTTTGTAATGTGACGGGTCCTGAAAATTGTTGAGTTCCTCTTACAGCAGGGCAAGGACTGTCAAATTGAAAGGATATAATAGCAATATGGATTGGAACGCTAGCCTCACGTTGGGAATGTTTGCAAGCAGCGGCACCCTGGAACTCTGAAACTTGAACGCAATCAAGGATCGATTGCCTTTTAAAAGGGTCACTTGAGTTGAAAAGTGGTTGGCTTATGAGGAACGTTCTCTTGCTGGATCTATTTAGCGGCCAAGGAAGAGAGGAACTAACACTCTCTCTCTCTCTCTCTCTCTCTCTCTCTCTCTCTCTCTCTCTCTCTCTCTCTCTCTCTCACCCCCCCCCTCTCATCTACCCCTCATCTCTCTCGAAACCTTGTGCAAAATAGTTTGACATGGCTGTGGCTCTAGCACAAAGAGCAGGAAAAACCACTGTGTATTTTGTTAGGCGTGCCTATGCAAGTGCCTACCTGGATCCTGATCAAGGCATACAAAGTCAGGCACAGGAGAGGACAGTGCATTTGCAAACATGGTGGAAACATCAAGCATAGTCTGCTCTATTGACAGAAACCTGCAACATTGACTTGACGGTGCTTTTTGCTTGCTTGCCTGTGCCTCCCTCTCCCTCTCCCTCCCCCCTCCCCCTCTCCCTCTCCCTCCCCCCCCCCTCTCTCTCCGGTGTGTTCCTAAAATTTCTTTAGGAAAGTGGTCCTTAGGATTGGGAGAACACATGATTTACCACTGAGCTCACTGCAGTCCTCGTACCGGGAGGGATCCCAACAGCCCGTGTTTACGTGAATGCCCGGCGGGAGTGTGATGTTTTTTCATGGGGCTTCACACTGTTACATTGTCTGCAGAGTGGCATGTGTTCTCCTTCTTTAATTAGACGGTACTCCAGATTGGTTGGTGGTTTTCGGTGGGGTTGTACCAGAAACAACGCCATTCTCTGGACTTCGGGAGGTTGTTCCATAAACAACGTCCTACTTTGGTGTCTGTCCTTTAGGTGTACGTTCTTGTCAAACGGTCCCTCTTGGCTCTGGCAGGATGTTTCCTAATGTCGTCTGCAAGCCCTGGGTAAAACCTCGGTGTGGTGGCATATATCCCCTCCCCTTCCCCACTGTATACTCACTGTGCTTGTGCTTTCGACGGGTGTGCGTTATATGGGGTACTCACACCTCTCTCTCTCTCTCTCTCTCTCTCTCTCTCTCTCTCTCTCTCTCTCTCTCTCTCTCTCTCTCTCTCTCTGTGTGTGTGTGTGTGTGTTTACGCGCGCCCGCATGTGCATGTGTTCAGACGTGGCGATAGAGTTCGTTTTGTTGCTTACAAACGAAATTGGGTTTCGGACGCACCAAAGCAGAGTTGCCGGCGATTAGAAGGTCTCCTGTGACGTAAGTCAACTTAGGCAGGATGACTGGCTGGATAGGAGTTCCGGGGGTGCCCACTAACAGCACTGAGAGCGATGCGACCTGGGTAAGCTCGGAGATTCCAAGCGAAACCAGGAAGTTGCTGATTTGTAGCACAGTTGGACTTAATGGCTGCTGTTGGAAGAACAGGATGTTCAGCTTGTCCTTCATGCCAGTACAACTCTGGCCATACAGTGTGTCCCCGCAAGCATACAAGGTTGTGTTAAGGTCATTTGGCAGCGGTCCCAAGGAGACTGCGCAGACGCTGCCCGCATACATCAGGTCCCACACGGTCACCTCAAAAGTGCCGGTCCCGCACACTGCACACGGACGTTCGCAGGTCAGTGAGAACTGCTAGAAGAACAATACAAGGAGCCACGAGGGGAGAATGCTTGGCGCAGCTGTAAATTTAGTTGGAGCAGCATTCCGCTATGTTCAGCGAGACAAACATGAACGGTAAGTACAGCGACTGCCTGGCCCACCCGCCACACCTTGCATGTCT
Organism: Botryococcus braunii; assembly: GCA_002005505.1. Taxonomy (NCBI): domain Eukaryota; kingdom Viridiplantae; phylum Chlorophyta; class Trebouxiophyceae; genus Botryococcus; species Botryococcus braunii. The sequence goes on along the minus strand of KV908672.1, from coordinate 76,907 downwards.
GTCCAAGAGAAAGGATGGAGACGGGAAAGAAGGGCGCAGTAAAGGCACGTCGGGAAGTAGAGGGGAAGAGAAAGAGTTAAACAGAAAAAGGGCACTGGGAGATGGAGAGACAGAGGAGAGGCACAGTGGCCCACATGTGTGGGTGTGGGATTTTTTTTGGGGGGGGGGGGGGGGCGGGGGAGGGGGATACATGTATATCTACTGCCTTCTGGAACAATGCAATCAATGCGTGTTCATCAAGGAATGTTCATGTGCAGTATTCCTCTTGGCCATCCACTTCAATTCGTATAAGTGAAGTAATTTCCTGCTTCAAAACTTTGACATGTCAGCCTTCCATGCACCCATGGCAGGGCATGTCATCACTACAGATAGTGGGAGAATCTTATTGTGGCATGAACGGATTATCAGGTCGTCCCGGCAGCCTGTGGGCATGCCTACTCCTGTGGGCATGCCTACTCCTTTAAGGAAAAAAGAAAAGAGGCCTTTTCTGAAGCTCCATGTTGAGCAAATGAATGACTGTAGATCCAATTTGTAGCCGGTGGTTTCCTTACAAGTGGATGTGAAATATCGACGCAGGTTTTTGAGGACACCACAGTGGACAGGGACATATATGTCCAACTTTTGGAGGGATGTACTGAGCTGGCCAACATCAAGGCTGTTGAAGTGATCAACTTGCATTTGCTGCTCGGCGTGTGTACTTGATGTAAGTACACGGCTTCAAAAGGTCAGAAATTTATACGACTTGCAATTCAAGATTATTTATGTAGGTTTGAAGTTGACAGATTGGATCAAGGTCACAGATGACAGGAGCAAGGAGTCACACCGCTTCCTGGAGGTAGGGTAGGCAACGTTTTAGGGCATGCTGCTGACAGTGGGGGTGGTGGTGGCGGTGAGGGCGATGGGCTGCATGCTCCCCACGGTGGGTTTAGTACTTGCATATGTGCATGATACTCATAGAACATATGCACTAGACCATACATGCAGCCAAACATTCAGTTCCCTCCCATGGACATACAGCAAGCTAGGGCGACGGAGGCGGCTTGAGGGGTGGAGACTGGTTCACAGGTGGGGTACATGGGAGGGGGTTGCGGGGGGGAGGACAGGAGGGAGGAAGGAGGGAGAGAGGGAGAAAGAGGGGGAGGGGGAAGGAGAGAGAGCGGTAGGGATTCTGGAAGGGGTCGGTGAAAGAGGTGTTTTTTCTGTTGGGGGGGGGGGGGGTTGGGGTGGAACAATAGAGGTAAATAGTAAACAAGGGTGGTGTGGGGTGGCGGATGTCGATTTCTCCCTTTTGTTCACTAAAAACATCAAAATGAATTACAGGGACACCCAAGACAAACACTCCGGAAAAAGGGCAGTGCAAAAATCTTAGCATATCTGGTAGTGATGCAGCTGTGTACTGCATCATGAATCTAACTTCAGCAAAACAAAGTAGGGACAAAAGACAGGAAGAGGGAAGGGAGGAAAAAAAAAAGAGTAAGGAAGTGAAACGTAGAGAGTCAAGGCTTGAAAGGTAGGAAAGCAGGAGCAAGAACGAGACAGTTCCAGCGACAGTGACAGTGTGTGGCTTCCCCACTACAACAGCAATTAGAGCTTAGCTACTAAAAAGACGATATGAAACACAAAAATGCCCTCCAGGTTTAGGGGAACCTCGATCGACCCGATCCAAAGACACTGTCCCAATTATATATGTGGTCCTCTGTGAAGGCCGTCTAAGGAGTCTTCTCAATCACTGGCAGGAATCCTGGGGTGGACCACTGTGCAGGCAGGATACCAATTGGTTGGGGAAACACCTGGGGGGCCGAGGGGGAGAGGGTGGTGGAGGACTGGGAGAGGGTGGCGGAGGACGAGGTGAGGGTGGCGGAGGACGGGGTGAGGGTGGCGGAGGACGGGGTGAGGGTGGCGATGGCGGCCGTGGTGGTGGGGAGCGGGGAGGTGGGCGAGGAGAGGGCGAGGGTGGTGGCCTTGGAGGGGGTGGGCGAGGAGGGGGCGAGGGTGGTGGCCTTGGAGGGGGTGGGCGAGGAGGGGGCGAGGGTGGACTTGGAGGGGGTGGGCGAGGAGGGGGCGAGGGTGGTGGACTTCGAGGGGGTGGGCGAGGAGGGGGCGAGGGTGGTGGCCTTGGAGGGGTGGGCGAGGCGGTGGCGGCTTAGGGGATGGGGGTGGGGGCCTTTTTGGAGGAGGGGGTGGTGGCCGCTTTACCAGCTGAAAAAGATCTGCCTGGAGTTCCAGCTGCAAGGGGCTAGTGTCCATACCACTAATCACCTGAGATGGTTCTGCTAACTCCCTCGCTGGTTCCAACTCTACCGGGGTCTCTGTGCTGGTGATTGCCACGGCCTCAACCTCTGACAATGATGGATTGCCTGGTATAGCATTGATCTGATCAGCTTGTTCTGGCCCAAGGGGGGTTGTAACTTCTGTAACAGATATAGCTTCTGGAATCTGCTGGGGTTGAAACAACTGCACAACTGGTTGGGTCGCAACTGTGGCACTGCCCTCCACGGGCTGGCTAATAATCTGGGCCCCCCAGATTTAAATACGCTGAGCTGAACACACGTATAGAAAGAAGTAAGGAAAATCACATTCAGTAGTAAGAGGATGATCTTGAAGTTTTTCTTCATTTCTGATTGATAGGTTATTCACGGAATCCGCAGCTGATGAAGGATTCGAACTGGAAGTCTGCTAAGATAGAAAGTTGCGGGACTTAACCACAGTAACAGTCTTAAGCCACTGTCCCTTCGTCACAATCAGGGTGAATAACCTATACCCCCCTTCACCTCTGGCATGGGTTACCGCCCTAAATTACTGCTATGAAGTGGTTTGCTCAATCTGCAACGGCATGTGTGGATTGAGCCTGATGATTGTGATCGTGACAAGCATCTTGAAAGACATGCATTCCCTCAACAGCCACTCTGTTCAAGATGGAAGCAAGCGCACCTGTGGGCCCTGCACAGATGTAAGAATTGCAGGATAACGGCGGAGACTGGCAGTAAAGTCTGCTGGCAACGGCTTTAAAAAGCTTATGTCCAGTTGTTGCGAAGTGGCTGACACTGTTGACCACAAAAGGACAACTGCTTTGAGAAAATTGGACCCCTGCGCGTCAGTGCGAGAAATGTTGGTGCTTTTGTTCTTCTAGGGAACCAACAGCGAGCATCTGTGAGTCTAACTAGAGACGTGATTTTAATATAAGTTTGTTACCGTTGGGAGATTATGCATGGGCAGTCAAATTGAAGTTGTAAGCCCCAGTTCTCTTGAAATCCCCTCTCAAAGTTTGTGGCAGTATTGCTGGGCGGGGTGTGTGTGTTACGGCCCCTTACACCAATTTCCCCGTCTACTGCAAGAATTGTTGATTCTCTAAAGGTGAGTTGTTTCTTCTGTAGAACCACCAGCGAGCAACTGTGAGTCTAACAAAGACGTGTTTTTAATATAAGTATTGTTACCGTAGGGAGATAATGCATGGCCCGTTGGATTAAAGTTGAAAGCCTCAGTTCCCTAAAACTCCTTTCAAAGTTTGTGGCAGTATTCCTGAGCGGGGTGTGTGTGTTGCGGCGCCTTACACCGATTTCCCCGTGATACAGGGAACTATTACTGACCTCAGATGAATCTTTTACTCACATGTGATGTGTTAGATCTTTCGAGACCAGCCTGGCCCATTTTTTAAGGAAACAACATCCACCGCAGAATGTTGATATCACACCTCTGGACCTTGTGCCCGACGAAAGTTCAGCCGGGCTTACCTGAAGGCTCTGACAGAATTGCCGCATGATGAGTGTGGTACGGATTCTTGAGGATGTAAACTCTTAATCAAGAATTGTGTTGACGGTTTGGAAACGTATACACCTCAGTAGCATTCCATTCTACTCCGCTCGCGCGGTCCTGCTATCTACGAATTCATGGCTTGTGAATTAGAAACGTCTGCACACATGGGGCTGCAGAGCACTATGCATTTCACTCGCACGTTGTCACAAAATAGCAGACCAGAAAGAGTCCCAGCTGTTGCGGAATGCGTACATAATTTGAGTACGACAGACTCGGCGGGAGAATTGCGTTGGTTGATTCCAGCTATGATCCAAGGTTGTGATCATCATCTAGGGCCCCTGGACCAGGGGACGAAGCTACTTCTAACTATTAATTACTAATTTCACGCTCCTATGCGCATGGTGCTTACTAATTTAGGCCATTTCTTATGCTGCTTCTCTCGTATGAGGATACCGTGCGTAAACTACAATGTAATTTACACTCAAGCACATCAACCTGGTATGCATAGCAAGCCTCTGGACTGCAACACAGTAGAACGGTGGACTGATGAGGACCCGCGCCATTTTTTGAGAGGATCATCTTCATTCACACGAGCTGTTTCTGAATGCAGCTGCCAATAACCGTTCTTCTAGAAACGCTAATATATTATCAAACTCTCCATAAAGTTGGGAAAGATAACAACATACCGGGGTCATCTACCGGCGCCCTACTTAATGCATATATATATGTTAGCAAGGGCTGATGAGTACTGGCCCCAGCCCCTTCCCTTCCTCCTTCCGTTGGCCAACACCTGATGCAGCTCTCTATTATGAAGATCCCATTTTATCCTCCCTGAAACAAATACCCCCTCCTAAAATTTTTCCCCAAGCTTCCCTCACAACCCCCAAATTAAGTTTCAGACTATTACATCTGTCCAGCGACTAGAGGACAATCAGATGCAGCAGCTCCCACAGTAACCAAGAGATGGGAATGAAAGCGCAAATATACTCATGGACGAAGCAACAACAGCTAAAGCTCGAAGATGCTCCTGCCAGAGAAACAAGAAAGTCTATGCACAACTAACCAAAGCTTTATAAACATATCTTCCACTGCGCTTTTTGTATTTACATGGAGGTTTTTGACGACCCTGCCAGGTCACACCATGGCCTTGCCTTGGTTCATTCCACCTTAGAGTTGGAAAATTCTGAACGGTTGCGCAACCCTTCCACCTTAGAGTTGGAAAATTCTGAACGGTAGCATGCTACCCTTCTGAAAGGTTGCATGGAAGGCCCAGGTTTCCCCAATCCGCGACAAACGCGGGCTCCAAGCTGTTCAGCTGCTGACTTAGGTAAAAGCTTCTAATCCACGTGCATCTTCCAACGAGGATCCCATGGCTCGTTGGATCCTTGCAGCCTTATGGATTGAGTTGTGAACATACATTATAGGATCCCATGGCTCGTTGGATCCTTGCAGCCTTAAAGCTTGAGTTGTGAACATACATTATAGGATGCCTTGTGCTTTAGGTGATCTTCAAATGTACAATATTAGGATACCGGTTCACTATCAACCTATGGTACCTCGAGACACGTTAGGATCAGGTCTATTTAAGTAGGGTCCATGTAAATAGGATCAGGTCTATTCAAATAAGAAACTTCGAACATAAGGTACATTGTGATCGTGATCACACGTTTGTGATCGTGATCACACGTTTGTGATCGAAATCTTAAAGCTTCTGTCGTCGCTTAGTCGGGCATGCCCGACTAAGCGACGACAGCAGTTCCACACCAATTGCGCAACTGGTGTGGAAAGATGCTGGCCATTCTTGATATCATCGATGCTAGTCTTGTCGATTGAGTTGCATGTGCAATATATATATATATATATATATATATATATATATATATATATATATATATATATATATATATATATATATATATATATATATATATATATATATATATATATATATATATATATATATATATATATATATATATATATATATATATATATATATATATATATACCGTACCAGCGCAAATTATTGGGCAATAAACTTATTTTGGGCACCCAAAAAACCCTTAATAATAATTAAAGATAAGAAAAAATCCGAAAAATAATGGCGCAAATCATTGGGCACACCCTCCAGGACGGTCAAGGAATATTTTTTAATATTTTTTTGAACCCCATTTCATCGTACTAGATAGTTGATTACCATTGAAAACAGTGGGTTTTGTGACAAAAACACATCACAGTATCTTTTTAGGATATTTTAGAGATATCGGAACATCCCTGCACCTCGAGGACGCAGGTACCGCCGACAAAATTCTCGAAAATAATGGCGCAAATCATTGGGCACCCCCTCCGGCCGTTTATTAGATTTCTTTTTAATTTGGGCGCCGAAATATTTATTGCCCAATAATTTGCGTCGGTACGGTATATATATATATATATATATATATATATATATATATATATATATATATATATATATATATATATATATATACCGTACCGTCGCTAATTATTGTTCACATAATTATTTGGGTGTTCAATTTTATAAATATTCAATAAACCCCAAAATCGGGTGTTCAATAACTTTCGCCATTAAATTTCGGAATAAAAAAGAGGGGCACGTGCATCCCCGACTTCCACGGCTGATCAGAAGACACTATTGCATGGTTTCAAAAATAATGGGTCGTGTTTTCATCGCCTAGAAACCGATTTTGTCAATTCTGATCGAGGATCAGATACCAGCTGAACCTAAGAGAAATTTCTCTTTAAAGAGGGGGTGAACTAAGGGCAGCAAAAGCAAGCCCAGAGTGTTTGAGAGGAGACAGATGACAGCTCAGAGGCAGAGACAGAGCTCAGATCAGTTGACGAAGGCAGTGAATCAGAGAATGACTCAAGTTCTAGCCAAGATAGCGATCTAGAGTAAGTTGAGTAGGGCGGGACATCATCACGTCCCGAGGTGGACTACTATGGGTGATACATATGAAGTTAGAGGTTCTCGTTGGCTAAGACATTTTTTAGGAGTGTTTAAACATTATGTAGATGTTTAGAATGTTCTCTGCAATATATATATATATATATATATATATATATATATATATATATATATATATATGTATATATATATATGTATATATATATATATATATATATATATATATACACCGTACCTACACTAATTATTGGGCACTAAATGTTTCGGCGCCCAAATTAAAAATAAATCGAATAAACGGGCGGATGGGGTGCCCAATAATTAGTGCCATTATTTTCCGGAATTTTGTTGGTGGTACGGGCGTCCTCGAGGTGCAGGGATGTTCCGATGACTCTAAAATATCATTAAAAAATACTGTGATATGTTTTTGTCACCGTTTTCAATGTTTATCAACTATCTTGTACGATGAAAGGGGGTTCTAAAAAATATTAAAAAATATTCCGTGACCCTCTTGGAGGGTGTGCCCAATAATTAGCGCCATTACTTTTCGGATTATTTCTTATTTTTAATTATTATTTAGGGTTTTTGGGGTGCCCAAAATAAATTTAATGCCCAATAATTAGTGTAGGTACGGTATATATATATATATATATATATATATATATATATATATATATATATATATATATATATATATATATATATATATATATATATATATATATATATATATATATATATATATATATATATATATACCGTACTGACGCAAATTATTGGGCAATAAATATTTCGGCGCCCAAATTAAAAAGAAATCGAATAAACGGCCGGAGGGGGTGCCCAATAATTTGCGCCATTATTTTTGGGATTTTGTCGGCGGTACGTGCGTCCTCGAGGTGCAGGGATGTTCCGATGACTGTAAAATATCATTTAAAAAATACTGTGATGTGTTTTTGTCACAAAACCCATGTTGATCAACCATCTAGTACGATGAAATGGGGTTCCAAAAAATATTAAAAAATATTCCTTGACCCTCCCGGAGGGTGTGCCCAATAATTTGCGCCATTATTTTTCGGATTATTACTTATCTTTAATTATTATTTAGGGATTTTTGGGTGCCCAAAATAAGTTTATTGCCCAATAATTTGCGACGGTACGGTATATATATATATATATATATATATATATATATATATATATATATATATATATATATATATATATATATATATGCAATATTGTTATAATAGTGAAAGAACATTTGGTGCCTTTCCCTCAGAAGAGTAATAGTGGCCAGATCAGCTCGAATTAGTCAGCGGGAACATTCATTAGAATGAGTAATAGGTGGCAGAACCTAGGAGTTCTGCCAGAACCAATCTAGACCAATCTCACGTTGATTAGGGAGATTGAGGTAATCAGACACTGTTTGCTAGAAAGGTTATATGTTGCTGGCTCGAAGGGATGAGGCACTTGATTGGGACTACAAAAGCACTTCGGATGTTTGTCGTTCAACTGTTGCCAGTCAAGTCGTTTCACTCACAGTCGCCACTGCTTGTTAATCGACACACAACAAGAGTGTCGCCGGACTAAACACCCTCGTGCCTGGTCATACAGGTAAACTGTTGTCATAGCATTACGCATACAAGAACAATGGATTAGGAAAGGGTCTAGATAATGTGTATTAGGAAAGTGCTAATGTTTTAGCTCATCGGACATCAGTAATGCAGACTATCAGTAACTACGTAGATAGAGTAGTTTGAATTACTGAGTGATGAGAGAGAGCAATAAGCATTGTAAGACTTGATTGGGACTACAAAAGCACTTCGGGTGTTTGTCGTTCAACTGTTGCCAGTCAAGTCATTTCACTCACAGTCGCCACTGCTTGTTAATCGACATACAACAAGAGTGTCGCCGGACTAAACACCCTCGTGCCGGGTCATACAGGAAACGCCAAGCTCAGAAGTTTATAGGTTATGGGCCCACCTCTCTTCTGCGGGGGCATGTAAAATGTATGACTCGAGCAAAGTAATCCGCAATGGCGCGAAAGAGGCAAACCGGGCGCATGAGCACGGGCGGAGGTAGACCTCCTCCTCCTCCGCCTCCTCCTCCAACATATAACGAGCGAAGAAGGGCAGGAGGAGAGAAAGGACCACGAACGATTGAAGAACGAGCATTCCTGGTAAAGGACTTCGTCAACGATGCTCACGGACAGGGAGCACTCACGCCTCCTCAGTGGTTCCAAGAACGCTTTCCGATATATCCAGCCTATAAATTTACACTGTGGGAAGTTTCATTCATCAACGGAGAGCCTGGATATCTGACACGCGCAATCTTTGAGAGGTGCCTACAGCAAACGGGAGGACCATCACACGAAGCATATTGGACAGAGAAGGCGGCCTACGCAGCCATTGAGCTAGCCTTGAGCAGCCTGGGAGACGACTTCATTGACAGACTAATTCTCTACGGCGAGGGCGAGTTCCACGTGGACGAGTGGGTCACAGAGAACGACAGTGAGGACGAGGACGGAGACTCCAGACTGTCAGAGAGGAGCGACGACTGACCAGCACCAAACATCATGAAGAAGAAGGGTACCAGCACCAGCTCTGAATCAAAATCAGCAAAAGAGGAGTCTACATCAACCCCTACCAGGGAACCATGCACTCCCAGTACTTCAAAGGGGGAAGGAGACACCCTTCCCAAGGTCATTGGTACACTAGTCAAAGTCCATATAAAACTGCAGCGTAAAGGTCAGAACTTTGTGGTGTGGGACAATGCATTTACTGCAGCCAATGATGCAAAGGGTTCTTTACCTGCCATTCAAGAAGCTATGCCTGGGACTACCCATAATGCTGCAGCATTGTTGTTACTGCATGAATCAGTTCCTGAAGACTGGTTGGGTGAGCTGTCAAGTAAACCATTAGCATATGATGCGTATGTGCATATTTGTAGGAAGTTTGTGGGAGGCTACAACCCTCAGGCTAATGCTGACTGGTTGAAAGAGATGTCACGTGGCATGAAACAAGGTGAAACAATTTCCCAGTACGTCAATAGGATGATCAATCTGAAAGGTTGCCTGAAACGAAATGGACATGATCTCCTGGATGGGCACGTGGCCACACAGATTGTGCAGGGCCTGCCTGCAGCTGCCAACTCCCCAGGACTACTGCCTACAGCCGTGGCTTATCCCCTGAACCAGCTGGCAGACCTCATCTCCACCACAGCAGAAGCAATGGGCTATAACGATGACCCAGATCAGCCTGCAGTGGTCATGACAGCACAGCCAAACCCAGCTGCTGCAGTCCATGCTCCTGCTGCATGTGCTGCGACTCAGACCAGACAGCCTGCAGACACAGAGGCCAAGGTGGAGGTACGTGGTACGTGCAACTACTGTCACAAAAAGGGGCACTTCTGGAGAGACTGCCGCAAGAGGCAGAGGGACGCAGAAACCCACAGGAATGTGGTAGCAGCGGTGCAGCAACCGGCTGGCATGTGGCCCCAAGGACAGCTTCCCGGAGGACTCTAGCCCCCTCCAGCAGTCCAGCATGCCTTCCCTGCAGCTGGAGTTTTTCCACTACTGCACCCACCACCTGGTCCACCCTCTCCTCCACCAGAAGGTATGCCACACGTGGTATCCTATAATGTCCTCAAACCATGCAAGGGGAGAATATCCAAACAGTCCTGGTTGGTAGACAGTGGAGCGTCAGTTCATCTTGTAAATAACCTGTCACTGCTGCATGCTCCCACAGTACATGCTGCTCCCATCCCTCTGCAGCTGGCCACGTCTGATGCAACAGGAGGAATTATTGCCACTGGATCAGTCTGCCTATTGAACCAGCAATGTATCCCACTGTGGCTGCATCATGTTCAGTGTGTTCCCTCTGCAACGACGAACATCCTGTCTGTTTCTGCTGCCCTTCGTGATGGAGCCTGTTTTGCCACAGACATCATGGGTGCATTTACCACAGTCTCTGGCCCGAATGGCTGGAAAATGCCCATCAGAGCAGAAAATGGTCTTTATTATGTACATGACTGCCTACCTGTTGCCCCCGTGCAAAACTCATTACCAGTGGCAGCTGCAGTGAAGAACAAATCCAAGAAAAACCTGCCGCATGACTGTGCGAAACGATTTCTGTGGCACAGCAGAATGGGACATCCGGGTGAACCATGGATGCAGCGCCTGAGCAACGAACAGCTGGTCACAGGCATTGACACTTCCCCTGTCACCGTGTGAGAACTGTCCAAAGTATTGTGAAGCATGTATTGAGGGGAAGCACACCCGTCCTCCATTTGGTGAAAGTTCCAGGCCTGCAATAAATCCTCTTGACAGAATTCATATTGATACAGTGGGCCCCATCTCCCCAGCTGCCATTACAGGAGAACGGTTTTGGGTGACAGTGGCAGATGAGGCGTCTGGATGGAAGGCTGTTCTGCCAGTGAGAACCAAGGATGTCATTTGGTCTGTTGTCAAAGACCTTATTATGTTCTGGCAGACAGAAAAAGGAGTCACAGTGAAGTGTATCCGGTGCGACAGAGGTACTGAATTTATTAATGCCAGATTCAAGGAGTTCTGTGCTTCTCAAGGCACTAAATTGGAGATGTCTGCTCCCTACACCCCACAGCAGAATGGGATAGCAGAGCGAGCCAACAGGACCTTGAAGGAGCGAACCAGAACCCTACTTAATTTTGCTGCAGCGAGCCCTGTCATGTGGAAAGAAGCCTTGGAAACAGCATGCACTCTCCTGAATATGGGACCCAGCACAGGCAGGCCTCTCACTCCCTTTGAAATGTTTATGGGATACAAACCAGATGTTTCCCTCTTGCGTACGTGGGGATGCCTGGCCTTTGTCCATGTACCAGAGCATCAGAGGGGAGTGTTTGCACCTAAGGCAGTGCCTGGCATGTTTACTGGATATTCCCCAGTGTCCAAGGCGTTCAGAATTTATCTTGGAGGGGGAGTCTGGAGAGAAAGCAGAGATGTGGAATTTGTTGAACACATTCGGGGAGCCTCTCGAGTGGGAACCAACAGTACACCTGGGCAAGCACAGAATTTCTCGTACCCAGCAGACATCCAGACCACCCAGTGAGCCTCCCACAGACACACTCCAGGCAGGCATCAGGAAGGAAGCTGTCAGCCCTCCCTGTTCCAGCAACAGCCCTGACAGCGCCTTCCCAGAACCCCCGGACGAGGCTGCAACCGAGCCTGTCTGTCAGGGGAAGTCAATTTCAGTGGTGTCATCCAGTGGACGCTCAACTGCACCCTTCGGAGAGTCACAACCTCTGGATCTGGACCAGTCTGGCATGGTGGAGACACTCCATCGAATGGCGAGAGGGAATCCCGACGGTGGAGAGCATCAACAGGCTTTGGAGCGGGCACAGCAGTCACTCCGAGATCCACAGCCAGACTCCGCCAGTCAGCCTCCTGACGGGTTGAAGAGGTCACAACGCTACGAGCATCGAACTGCTGCACGCAAGCTCCTGCTGGCACAGGAGAAGGGAGAGAGCTGTGAGCGAGTGGGGCTGACAGAATGTGACATTGAGTCACAGGGACCAGGGGAAGTGCAGGACAGGAGTCAGAATCACGAGAGACCTGCATCACATGTGAGCGATGAAAGGGGGACAGTCTCTGATCAGACTGAAACTGGTCCAAGTGAGCTGAGTTGCTTGGGTGGGACCTGTATAGTGCCTGAGAGTGATGTTAGAGATGTATCCTGTGAGAAGAGCATGAACTGCACAGTCCGAGTTCATGAAGCCCAGGTACCATGTGGTGCCAGCCACACAAATGGGGGCTATGCTTGTGAGCGCGCAGCTGGGCCAGCGTCTCAGCGCTCATGTTTAGTGGGAGGACGAAAGAGAGAGAGAGTGGCACTGGCACAGTGTCTGGAAGGACCAGACACACAAATCCTGCAGGGTGCTCAGGATGCTTGTGAGAGAACTGACGAAGCTGCCATTCGTCAAACATGTGAGAGTGAGAATGAGGAGGTGAATCGGAAGCTCGGACAATGTGTGATTACCCCAGACTACAAGAGCTTTCCGAGAGATACATGTGTCTGGGAGAACGATGTAAGTGTGCGGAGCAGTAAGCTTGAAAAGGCAAACTGTGAGTCGAAAAGAGAGAGAGAGCAGAGAAGGAAATCTGAAACTGCTCAGGCCGTTCCAACGTGCAGTAGAGGCGACAGTCAGTGGAAGAGTAGTGGGTGAGAGAGAGAATGAGAGCAGCACTGCTGAGAGTCAGGGAGAAAAGGGGAAGCATACTGGAGTGCGTTTCAGCAAGATAAGTGTGCCCTCAAGCTTGAGAGAGGCACAGCAGTCTCCCCAGTGGGAATACTGGAAGGCTGCCATGCAGGAAGAGCAGAATTCGTTGGATGCCCACGAGGTGATGGAGTATGTCCCCAGGTCTCGTGGTCATGAAGTGATTCCAGTTCACTGGATTTTCTCAGTGAAAATGGATGCTCATGGGAATGTGCTAAGGTTCAAGGCAAGGTTGGTCGCTCAGGGATGTAGGCAAATCCCTGGTGTAGATGTCATGGAGGTATTTGCACCAACTAGCAGTTATGGGTCTAGGAGAGCATTGCTATCAGTGGCTGCACAAGAGGGTCTTGAGATCCACCAAGTGGATGTCAAGACAGCATTCTTGAATGGTGAATTTGAAGAGGAGGTGTATGTCACACAACCTCCTGGGTTTGAGAATGGGGATGGTAACACTGTGTGTCGCTTGAAGAAGGCTTTGTATGGGCTGAAACAAGCACCCAGGGCATGGCATAAGACCCTGAATGAGAAGCTGCATACCATGGGATATGAGGTGTGTAAGAGTGATGCTGGTGTCTATGTGATGTGCTCAGTAGATGGAGGAAAGTCTTTTGTGCTAATCTATGTTGATGATCTGCTGATAGTTTCCAAGGGCATGGGAGAGATTGAGAGAGTGAAGGGGTTGCTCAAGCAAGAATTCACCATTCATGATTTGGGAGAGGTGAAGGATTTCTTGGGCTGCCAAGTGATGAGAGACAGGGATAAAGGCCTCATTTCTTTGAGCTGCATCCCTAAGATTGATGCACTAGTAGAGAAATTTGGGCTGGATCTGGAGTCTTTGGGGCCTGACACTCCAATGACTAAAGATTTTGTAGCCACCCAGAGGCCTATGTCTAAAGACAACAGTGACAGTATTGGTGCTGGGAGCATTTTGCCTCCAGGACACCGATACTGTGAGCTAGTTGGATCCCTATTGTATATTGCCAATACCACCAGGCCTGATATAGCTCAAGCTGTGGGGGTACTCTCTCGTTATAGGATTAATCCTACCACAGCACACTGGAATGAAGCCATCAGGGTGCTGAAATATCTTAAGGGAACGAGAGAGCTGGCTCTGATCGTTGGAGGGAAGGATACAGAATTAGAAGGTTTTGTAGATGCTGATTATGGTGGAGATCAAGATCATCGCTTCTCCACTACAGGTTATGTCATCCGCGTGTTTGGAGGGGCTGTAGTTTGGGGAAGCAAGAAGCAGTCTGCAGTGGCCACTTCCACTGTAGAAGCTGAGTTCATGGCAGCAAGTGCAGCTGTCAAGGAGGCTAATTGGGTGAAGGGTTCCTCGAGGAAATTGGCATTTCCCCGTGGACAGTCAAGATTCACTGTGATAATCAGGGATGTATCAATCATCTCAGAAATCCAGTGTTCTCAAAGCACACTAAGCATATTGCAATCAGCTTCCACTTTGCGCGCGAAGCTATTGCATTGGGTCAGGTTGATGTGAAGTACGTTCCCTCAGCCAGGAATGTAGCAGACATCTTCACCAAGCCTTTAACAAGGCAGATATTTCAGGGACATCGTGAGGCTCTTGGTTTGGCCAAGTTTTTATGAGGAAAAGGCAAGGGGAAGTGTTGTAATAGTGAAAGAACATTTGGTGCCTTTCCCTCAGAAGAGTAATAGTGGCCAGATCAGCTCGAATTAACCAGCGGGAACATTCATTAGAATGAGTAATGGGTGGCGAAACCTAGGAGTTCTGCCAGAACCAATCTAGATCAATTTCACGTTGATTAGGGAGAATGAGGTAATCAGACACGGTTTGCTAGAAAGGTTATATGTTGCTGGCTCGAAGGGATGAGGCACTTGATTGGGACTACAAAAGCACTTCGGGTGTTTGTCGTTCAACTGTTGCCAGTCAAGTCACTTCACTCACAGTCGCCACTGCTTGTTAATCGACACACAACAAGAGTGCCGCCGGACTAAACACCCTCGTGCCGGGTCATACAGGTAAACTGTTGTCATAGCATTACGCATACAAGAACAATGGATTAGGAAAGGGTCTAGATAATGTGTATTAGGAAAGTGCTAATGTTTTAGCTCATCGGACATTGGTAATGCAGACTATCGGTAATTACGTAGATGGAGTAGTTTGAATTACTGAGTGATGAGAGAGAGCAAAAAGCATTGTAAGACTTGATTGGGACTACAAAAGCACTTCGGGTGTTTGTCGTTCAACTGTTTTCAGTCAAGTCACTTCACTCACAGCCGCCACTGCTTGTTAATCGACACACAACAAGAGTGCCACCGGACTAACACCCTCGTGCCGGGTCATACAGGAAACGCCAAGCTCAGAAGTTTACATATATATATATATATATATATATATATATATATATATATATATATATATATATATATATATATATATATATATATATATATATATATATATATACATATATATATATATATATATATATATACCGTACCGTCGCAAAATATTGACCCAGGAATGGGGGGTCAACATTAAAAATATTCCGAAATCCCGCAGGGAAGGGGAAAACAACGGGAATTTTTGGGGGTCAAAATAAAAATATGGGTCAATATTTTGCGACGGTACGGTGTATATATATATATATATATATATATATATATATATATATATATATATATATATATATATATATATATATATATATATATATATATATATATATATATATGTATTGCAGACAGTCGTCCGGACTGGAGCTTGAGGCACCTACTTTAACGACCTGTCGGCATGTCCACATGTGCGACGAAGCAGTGTGTAATATGTGCATGTGTGATTGCTCAAGTGTGAGTGAACCAGCTTAGTGTACAATCAAGCCACCCAAACAGGTAAGGGACGGAGGCTTGATTGAGTATAGGAAGGTACTAGTTCTTAGTCGTCAGGAGCTTATCCGTGGTTGTTGATCGTAATGCTCATTGTCAGATCATCGTGTAACGACACTGGTTTGCAAAGATGCTGGGCATTCTTGATGCTAGTCTTGTCCATTGAGTTGCCTGTGCAATATAGCAGACAGTCGTCCGGACTGGAGCTTGAGGCACCTACTTTATAAAGTAGGTCGTTAATTAACGTCCTGTCAGGATGTCCACAGGATACGCCGAACGCCCATAACCTAACACCTTGTAGTCTTCACTGCATGCAGCGGCCGACTGTGTGCTGAGCTGCATTTCTGGGCGGCCACGTCCTTGACTGCACCTGAAGCGACCGTTGGCAATAGTCCGCTGGCTTTACCGTCTGAAATCAACGAATGGGATGCAGTGGTACATCGCTTTGCGCTCCCAGGCGAACCTGGGGACTCCGACCAGGGGTTGAGCTTCGATCCATCCTTATAATGCATTGAACATTGGCAGCCATTACCGGATGGGGATATCCATCGATGGGACTAGCCCTTTGCAATCCTATAGGTCCTTGCATCCGAAATGCTTGGTAGGTGGGACAGGCTGGAATTCCTTCGAATCGAATAAATGGTTCGAACAAGGGATTCATTCGAACAGACACGGTCAGTTTGAGACCAGTACAGAGCTCCTCAGCTAAGGTTTCAACATGCATGTGGCCATATGGCCAAAAGCATGGTCTCATACATGATAGGTCGAGCAAAGAGGGGATAGTCCTGAAGCCCATGGCCACGAGACCCCCTACTTGGGCCCAAGTAGGGGATCTGTGCTTGAAAGGATAGAATTACAACCGTTCACTCCACCACCTTATAAAGCAACCCTAACCTAATACGGAAAACCCCAACGTTGAGTTAACCCTTCACCCCACAAAGGCAGCCTAGGCCACTTCGCAAGCTGCCGACCCACCGCCCGAGCAAGGGAAACACTCAAACGCCAAACGGTTGAAAACCACCCAACCCCTCATGAGAAGCATGGGCCTGACCCACAATCCCTTGCAACCTAGAGAGGAACTCAACAGCATCCTCATGAAGCCCACCCAAAACATCAAAATACTAGGGGGAAAAGTGTTAGGTTATGGCATTCGGCGTCACCTGTAACAAGCAGACAGGTCGTCAGGGGACAGAGTTACTCCCGCTGCAGTCTGTACAACTGTCTGCTGAGTATCATATACAACTGTTGGACACGACTAGCATCTGGAAACGCCCAGCATCTTTCACAACCAGTTCCGTTACATTATTGTCTTGCATTCAAGCGCCGATCAGGCAAATACTAGATAAGGCTCTAGACGGCTACGTTCAAGTACATGCCTATACTCCCTGAAGTCACTGTCCCTTGTCTGTTTGAGTGACTACAGGGTACACTAAGCTTGTTCACTCTCACAATAGCAACAATGATACAACACACACTGCCGCACCGCACCTATAAAGAGCAGACAGGTCGTCATGGACAAAGTTACTCCAGCTGCAGTCCGTACGACTGTCTGCTGAGTATCATATACAACTGTTGGACACAACTAGCATCTGGAAATGCTCAGCAACTTTCACAACCACGTGGCATTCACACCGGTGGGGCAGCCTTAAGACTTCAGCCGACAAACGCGTAATCTAGATCAGATTGTACCTTATGTTCAACAGCGTCCACATCCTACCGGGTCTCAAGGTACCTTATGTCCTCAACGGACCCATATCCTAATAGTGTACGTGAAGATCACCTAAAGCACAAGGCATTCAATATTAATGTTCATAACTCAACACTTCCCCTTGCCTGCATGCTTTATATGTATCTTCTCAAACCTAGTGAATCACGATGACCAACAAACACGAGCTTAGCAAGTGGCTTGGTCATAATATCAGCCACGTTACGAGCAGATTCCACATAGAGGATATCTACCTGCCCCAGTGCCATAGCTTCCCTAGCATAGTGGCAGCTAACTGCAACATGCTTTGTGAATTTGGAATAAAGGGGGTTCCGTAACTTGGAAATGCATCGTTGGTTGTCACAGAACATTTTGACCCTCCAAGGTGCAGCCCCTATCTCTTCCAAGAAGCCCCTAAGCCAGTTGGCTTCCTTCACGATATGGCCGGCTGCCATAAACTCGGCCTGCACAGTTGAGGTAACAACTTGAAATTCTTGCTCCCCCAAACCACGGCACTACCATAGACGGACAGAACATAGCCAGTGGTGGAATACCGGTGGTCTAGGTCCCCAGCATAGTCGGCATCAACATAGCCTTCCAGCTCAGCCCCCTTTCCACCCGGAGTAAGAGCTAATTCTCTGGTATCTCTCATGAGATCATTGATCAAGTACTACAGCACTCGAATGGCCTCATTCCAGTGTGAAGTAGTGGGTGTCATTCCTATCTTGACAACACTCCAACAGCTTGAGAAATGTCAGGCCAGCGCCGTGTTGTATTGGCAATGTACAGCAAAGACCCAATCAACTCGCAGTATCGATGACCAGGTGGCAAAGGGGTACCTGCCCCATGTGACATGCCATCTGAGGACTCGGGCCTGCTGCTAGCCACGAAATCCTTGGACATGGGGTTACCAACCACACGCCCATCATCGGCAACGCCAAACTTCTCCACAAGTGCATCAATCTTGGGAGTGCAGCTCATGGAAATAGTACCCTCAGCTCTATTTCTAAGAACCCGACATCCCAGAAAATCATGTACCTCTCCCAAATCATGAATGGTGAAGTCCTTCTTCAGAAGTTCCTTCCCCCACTCAATCTCTGAAATCACTCGGGCAGCAATGAGGAGTTCATCTACATAGACCAGAATGAAGGACAGGTTGCCATCAGGGGCCCTCGTGATGTACACCCCAGCATCACTCTTGCAGACACTATAACCCATGACACTCAACTTGTCACTCAAGGTGTTATGCCAAGCCCTTGGGGCTTGCTGCAGACCATAGAGTGCCTTCCGGAGTTGCACACCACCCTCGTGTTCCCATTCTCAAACCCTAGAGGTTGGGTCACATAGACCTCTTCCTCCAGCTCCCCATTAAGAAAGTCGGTCTTGATATCCACCTGGTGGATCTCAAGATTCTGTGTGGCATCCACTACGAGCACAGCCCTCCTTGCACCATACTGCTAGTAGGTGCAAAGACCTCCCCAACATCTATACCAGGAATCTGCATGCATCCCTGCGCCACTAATCTGCCCTTGAAGCGAGTGACATTCCCATGAGCATCTATTTTGGTGGAGAATATCCAATGGACAGGTATGACCTTTTGGCCATGTGGTCTATCCACATACTCCATGACCTCATGGGTATCCAGGGAATCCATCTCTTCCCTCATCGCTTGTTGCCAGAATTCCCACTAAGGGGAGCATTGGGCTTCCCTCAAGTTGGATGGCACGTGAACCTCTCTTTGCTTGACAGATGGTACACTCTGTACCTTATGCTGTGATTCAACAGTACTGTCAGCTCTCTTGGGACTGTTCTCTTTTATATCCCTCTGGTCCTGGTTGCGAGAATGAGGTACATTCTGTGCCTTATGCTGAGACTCGGCAGTACATCCAGGACTGTCAGATCCCTTCCCAGGTCTCTCTCTCTCTCTCTCTCTCTCTCTCTCTCTCTCTCTCTCTCTCTCTCTCTCTCTCTCTCTCTCTCTCTCTCTCTCTCTCTCTCTCTCTCTCTCTCTCTCTCTCTTGGACCGCTAGACTCATGCGCAACACCCTTACATTCTCTCACCTTTCTCAATGCAGAAGGAAGCAGTAGCTCTCTCTCTCTCTCTCTCTCTCTCTCTCTCTCTCTCTCTCTCTCTCTCTCTCTCTCTCTCTCTCTCTCTCTCTCTCTCCTCTCTCTCTCTCTCTCTCTCTCTCTCTCTCTCTCTCTCTCTCTCTCTCCTAGACTCACACTTGGGCACACTACTCTGTCTTGACTGAGCAATGCCTACTGTGTCAGCCTGGACACTATAAGCACGGTTGGGCCACTAGCCCAGATTGGGCACCTGCTTCCCCTGCTACAGGTATGTCTGACCCACTAATCTCATCTCTCACATCTGCTCCAAGTATAGCCTCCATTGTCTCAATCTGCCTCTGCATGTCAGGGAGACCCACCATGGTTGGCTCACTCACACGTGCCTGGCCAGGGTCACGGGAATGCAATGGGATGTCAGATTGCTCTCTCTTAGCCACGCGTTGTACATAACGCTGCTCCCGTGTGAGGGTGGTCCCTGGAGGAAGTGGGATTTGTGACTTCCCCTGCATTCTCACACCCTCTTGTACCTTATGCATTTTTTCTACCTGGGATTGAACTTCTACACCCCCCTGGCCAGATTTTGCATATGCTCGAGCACCGACCACGAGTGATGAGATGGTCCTTGGGTCCCAGCAGTGGGGTCCAGGCTGATGGAGGTTCCATGGTCACGCGCTGTTGTGGTCCCTTTTCCACACTGATCCACAGCACGGTGTCTGGAAGTCCCAGTGGGAAGCGTCTCCACTCCATAGTCATCATCCTCATCCCGTAGGTGGAGCAGCACAGGGAATTGTTGGGGACGTTGCCAGATTGTCAATGCCAAGGGGGGGGGGGGGTGATATCCTAGAATCATAGATAGACCTAGGCTGGACTCTTGATAGACCCACTCTCTCAGCCCCCCTCAATTGCTCGATGAAGCTGACGTCCCTATTCTCCTTCCACACTCCATTCCCCACGTACACACGATACGCATTAGATTGGGGACAATAGCCGGTAAACATCCCAGGGATGGTTTTGGGCCCAAAAACAGACCTTTGACCACTGGGAATGTGCACATGGGCGCGCACAGCCAAACTTTCGCAGCACAGACACATCAGGTTTGACACCAAAGAAGAATTCCATGGGAGTCAGGGATCTGCCTGAAGTAGGACCAACATTGTAGATGAGGGTAGCTGTCTCAAGCGCCTCCTTCCACAGGGAAGGGTCTGCTGCAGCATGGACCAACACAGTCCTTGTTCGCTCCTTCAGGTCCTATTCACCCTCTCCGCCACCCCATTCTGCTGGGGCGTGTAGGGCGTTGAGGACTCCATCTCAGTGCCCTGCTGAGCACAAAACTCTCTGAACTGCAGGTTTAGGAACTCTGAACCCCTATCAGTCCTCACACACTTCACAACCGTGCCTCGTTGGGTCTGCCAAAACCGGAGCACATCCATCACACCCTTTGGAATGCAATCCTTTGACTTCACAGGCAGAGAGGCACTGGTGTGAACTTTCATCCACCACAGTGACCCAAAACTTTTCACCGGTGATGGCAGGAGGTCGTATGGGACCCACAGTGTCACATGTACTCTGTCGAGAGGGTTCTGTGCAGGCTTGGGAAAATACATGAAAAGGAGGTCTGGAGTGTTTCCCTTGTATACACGATTCACAGTGTGTAGGGCAATCAGAGCAGGGAGCAAGGGAGATGTTGATTCCTGTAACCAGATCTTCCTTGGAGAACCTCAGCATGTTGCTGGCACCAGGATGACCTAACCTAGCATGCCACAGAGATCTCTCATTACACACATGTCCTTTCCTAAGATGAGACGCCTCAGCCCTGTGATCAAGATGTCTGCAGCCAACTTGCTGCCCTCTGACAGGACTTACAAACTCCAAAAGAAAAAACATACCTCGTGCTCGGGTGATGTCTCCACACCACCCTGCAGGTCCCTACATGGCTGTTTAACAACCTGCACTGTCAGTCAGGAAAGATGCGCCATCCTCAATTGCACCAGTGAGTGAAATGAGGTTGATATGCGCAGAAAGAACGCACTGTACATTGTGCTGCCAAAATACTTCGTGTCATGCGTTTACAAGGGATACAGACCCATATGGAATGATTCCCCCCTTGGCATCTGAGGTTGCCAATTGCACGGGGACAGGCTGACCATGCATAATTTGGTTGTGGAGCAAAGACAGATCATTGACTACATGCACAGAGGCACCACTATCTATTAACCAGGATGTGCTGCTAGCCCCATGCGAGGCTGGAGCAAGCACATTGAGAGAAATGAACATCGCCTCACCAGAAGGTGGGGTTGGAGGCGGTAAATGTAAAGACAACCATTACCTTGTACTTCATATGCGTGCATGGGGAGATCCCGTACAGTTCTCTCTGGTTTTCATATATACTTAGATGAACGCGTACATTCTATAATTGGCCGCTCTGCGTCGCATTCAAGACGAGAACTTCACGCATTGTAATCAGTCGCTATCTTCGTCTTCATGAACGGATCTCGTTGCCTCAGTCAAATACTCTTCCGCTGATTGCCATAACAGTAAATGCCACCCTGGGAAAGTGTGTTCTTTTGTTGGGTAGTTATATGCTGACGGTGGTCCAGGGGTGGAAGCGGATGAAGGCGGGCCACCCCGGCCATATCCATGGTCCCAACAGAGTTGAGAAGGCGGCTGTGGGCCACCCTGGCCCGAGTAGGTTGCAGGCCCAACGCTTGTTGCTTGCATGTTTCGCTGCAGGGCATGCAGCTTCTTGAATGGTTCGCAGTCATTCCAGAAATGGCCATTTTCCTTGCAGAAATGAAAAGTAAGCTCCTCTCTGGGCCTTCTTCCCCTGCCTGAGCCACGGCCCCAGCCACCACAAGTAGCAGCAGAGGGACCAGCGGGAGGCTGTTCGATTGCTGGTGGCGCTGCTCCAACTCCCGGTGCTGCTCCCACTCCTGGTACAGCTCCAGCGCTTGATGACGCTCCAGCTACCCCCCCCCCCCCCGAGAGAGACCAGCCTTTACTGGAGCTGCCAGGGCCTGAGGTCTTCCCTCTGCAGGTGGGTCCTTGTACCCCGCGGCTGGCTGCAGTGCGCATGATACATTGGATGGCGTCTCCAATGGCGTCTTGTCGGTTGCGATAACCTCCAGGGATTCAAGCCTCAGCGGATGAGGGAGACCTTTTACAATCAGCTCCCCAACATTGTGGTCCAAGAGGACGAATTCGTTGTTTCTGAGACTTGTCACCAAATCCACCATTCTATAGAGGGAGGCCTTGAGTGCCTCCCATGTCTTAATGCCCTGATGCATCTCCTTGTACCACTCGAGATTGATGTCTTGATTGCTCCCTCCAGTGCGATTCTTCTTCACCCAGGCGATGAAGTCGAACGCTGCCTTGTGGCTTGAAATCTGAGAATGCCAGATGAATGGAACTGACTGGATCAGCTAGTGTTTGATGGCTGAGTTCCTCCACAGACCCTGCCATTGGCCTCTCCAGAGATGCTCTGACCCCCTTGGTGTTTGCACAAGCCTCCAAAGCTAAATACCAAAATGCAAAATTGCGGCCTCCATCATCAAGCATGACGGCCATCTTTGGGTTGGAGGTATTTGGGATGTAGGCTGCCTTGTCAATCTCCACCTTTGGTTCTGCAGAGACTGACTGTGTCCCTGTCACAGACTGCCTTGGAGTGCCCCCACTGATGTCTCCAGGTTGAGACATAGCTGTATCACTGGTACCTTCCTTTTCTTTGCCCTTTTTGGTCATAATGCTGTCACTTCACCAGCCAAGCTTACTCATAGACTTCGGTCATGCACCAATACACTACAACTCCCTCCATGTCATGGAAATTTACCAGCCAATCTTGCACAATTTCAACAGCTAACTTCTCCTCGGAAATTTGCGCCGGAGTCCGACCCGACTCACTCAGTGCTTCTATACAACGTCGATGAATGATCAAGCACAGCTAAAAAATTAACTATAAAGTTCCCAGAAAGATAAACGGTGAGAAAGATGGTCATGGTGCACTCGAGTTCCGCTGCGCCGCACTCGTGCTCTTTTGTTGACGCTTACTTCTGACACATCCGTACACGACCTTCACTCCTGCTTGTCCTCGGCTCAGCTGGAAGGCGTGGGCCCATAAACTATCAGGTTAAGGGCATTCGGCATCACATGTAAAGAGCAGACAGGTCGTCAGGGGACAAAGTTACTCCAGCTGCAGTCCGTACGACTGTCTGCTGAGTATCACATGCAACTGTTAGACATTACTAGCATCTGGAAATGCCCAGCATCTTTCACAACCAGTTCCGTTACATCATTGTCTTGCATTCAAGCACCGATCAAGCAAATACTAGAGAAGGCTCTAGACGCCGTTTCTTTAAAGTACATGCCTATACTCCCTGAAGTCACTGTCCCTTGTCTGTTTAAGTGACTACAGGATACACTAAGCTTGCACACTCTCACAATAGCAACAATGATACAACACACACTGCCGCACCGCACCTGTAAAGAGCAGACAGGTCGTCAGGGGACAAAGTTACTACAGCTGCAGCCCGTACAACTGTCTGCTGCATATCATATACAACTGTTGGACACGACTAGCATCTGGAAATGCCAAGCATCTTTCACAACCAGTTGGCATTCACACCGGTGTGGCAGCCTTAATTAAGAGTTCAGCAGACAAACGCGTAATCTAGATCAGATTGTACCTTATGTTTGAAAGCGTCCACATTCTACCGTGTCTCAAGGTACCTTATGTTCTCAACGGACCCATATCCTAATTGCGTACATGAAGATCACCTAAAGCACAAGGCATTCAATATTAATGTTCATAATTCAACAAAATGACAACCCGGGGCGGTCGATGAGTCATATATGACTATATATAATCTCCCGAGAAGATACCACCTTATGGGCGACCGCCCGAGTCACAGCCCCCCTAGGCCCTTAATCAATATTTATAAAGTGGTATTAGCCTATACGGTGGCCCTATGCCCAGGGCCACCCTAAGGTTCTTTGCTACATTTGCAATGCCGTTCCGGAACGGATTTCCGCTGCCCTCGCCTCACATCGAGCTCACCAGCGCACAGCAATAAGCGATACTCATACCCGGGAACCAACGCATCCCTGACCAGGAAGATTGTCACGTTCATCTTCATCTTCATGCGTAGCTTCAAGGCTGTCACGTCGGAAGGTCGAAACGTTCGTTTGTCTCCATTCCGTTCCATTTTCCAGGGATTTGCACCGGGTTCGGCCCACGGGGTTGCAGCTCGCGCACGATCGTGCAGCCCAAGCTCTCAGCTTCAAACTAGGCAGACCCGCTATGCCACCTTGCTTGCGCGTCAACAACCGCAATGCACCGTGCAGCCGCCTTGGGCATTTTGTTCTGAAACATTGGGGGTTTAAACGTTTTAGCCCATCAATTTTTGAGAACCATATGCCCAAGGCGGCTGCACGGTGCACTGCAGTTGTTGACGCGCAAGCAAGGTGGCATAGCGGGTCTGCTTAGTAAACTGTATGACTATGGTGCCATAGTCATACAGTTTGGTAAATAATTTAAAAATCGCAAAGCAATATTGTAGTATTTAGAAATCGCAAAGCACTATTAATAGGGCCTGCCTTGTCCACAATACATTGGCGGACCTATAGAGCGCGCTCTATAGGTCTGCCACGCGCGTGGACAGCAGAGGTGATATAAATGCAGCTGGGCACTTCAGACCGACAAAACTCAAGTACAGCACTCATATTGTGACATGATATGATATCTCTGAACGAGCGAATCGTGTGTGAGGTCCCCCTGCGAAAATGTGTCGTTTCTCCAGGAAGACTTCCGGCATGACTTTCCCGTAAGAAAGTATACCGTGTACGTATATATATAGTGTACGTACATTAGTGTTGGCATTTGTACGTACCGTGATTTCTACGGAACTACAGAACGTAGCAAAAATCCGTAGCTAATTTTGTCTCATCACGGATTTGCTACGGAGTGCAGCACAGATATTACAGTGCGGTGCATGTTTTGTATGCACCGCAGGCTTGACTTTGTATAGGAAATATTGCATTTCACTACGGATTTGGTAGATTTAAGAAGATTATAATGAAAATTCCAACGTTCGCACATTGTCCCATTAGAGAACCTTTCAGACACTTTTCGGCCCAAACCCATAATATACGGAGTTACGTTCAGTAAATCCGTTGTGAATCCGTAGCCATTGCACGGACTTCCGTAGAAATTGCCAACACTAACGTACATGCATGCTTTCCGCCCATGAAAGTACCTGCAGATCGCTAGAGTAATTCAGAGCGCTAGTATATATAGGTACAATGAACATACAGTCAATGGCACGTGGTCAACAAGCACCGTGTCATAGCACGTTTCCACCATAAGATTGGGATGCAAAATTTTAGGTACTTGTTGAGTGTGGCATTGAGTATATATACTTATATGAGTATTCCAGCCACCGGGACACCAGTAGTTGACGTACAGTAGCCTGCAAGGAGGCGAACGGTTTGGACTGGTTACCTGGTCACTGCCTTCACTGCCCTGACATCCATTGTGACCCACAGGTGGGAGATAATTGAATTAGTTTGACACAACATTACGCAGATTTGCGCCCTTTAAAGGTTGGACATGCAATGTCATGTGTAGAACATTAGCTAACTATAGGTTGAAACTACCTAGAACCATGATTTGCCATCGTGGAACAGCACAGCATCGAGAACAGGAGAGAGTGACAAATTGCATTTGCATGGACTTGTTAAGATTGGATTAAGACGTTTGTGGGGGTACAAATTAAATTACAATGTGCCACGGACACGGACTCGTTGGGTATACATTCAGCACAAGGAAGATGGAGGCGAGAGTCCTGAACTCCCACCCCAAAACTCTCGGCAATGTGACCCCCGGCCGTTGGCTATACATGTTAACTCCCCCCCCCCTCCCCCCATAGTGACAACTCTATTACTTAATAAGACCCTGAAGAAAAGGAAGGAGAATGTCGAATGGTCCATAGACACTCAGGCATACCCCCCTCTCCCCCACGCAACATATGCAACTATCCTAAAATACAACACAATACTCAGAAGACATTGTACGGTACAATTGAGGTACAATTTGTACCTCACAAACACATGTAGTTGACGTACGGGTGCCTTGAAAGTCTCTGAACTCACCTCCAGGATGAAAGAAAGAAAGAATTACATCAACCCAGCCCAAAGGGCCTGGTGAGATGTTAACGAATAAACCAACGGTATATGAGAACCTAGTTGAAAGAATATTATGAGATAACACAGATAACCATATACTAATATCTGGATAATGAAAATGGAAAAGAAAAAATGGCCAAGACACCGCCGCTGACACACTTGACGGGCCTGGAATGCATCAAATATAAAATTAATAACCGCAACCTGATCCTCTTGCCAGATGAAATTACGTAGTGACCACGAGTGGGACAAGAACAAATGTGGATAGCGATCACGAACCTGAGCAACTGCAGGGCAATGAAACACAAAATGATGCTCATCCTCCACCGCTATGCCACACATGTCACATAAACGATCTGAACGGGGGATATGGGTGCGTCTTCCTACATCTATAGGTAAGTCATGGACTCCAAGACGAAACTTAAAAAATTGCCTAACACTAACTGGCACAGAAAACAGTATTTCACGTTGAATCGGCCTTGTTCGGGCAAACCATCGAAGATAAGTGCATAATTGGGGGTCCTTAGGTGCTAGTCTAGGAGAGATGTGCAATCCCTCATCCGAGAGCCGCTGGGCATTAGTGAGTATTGCCCTGAAAGTATCCATGTCCACCTCATGAGGACTATGACAGTCCACCGGATAGGGGTACCCAAGTTTTATCAAGGCACGCATGAACGACCCTGCCCAAGTTGAACTACGTGTTGTGACTCCATAGTAGCATGAGTCCCTAAGAATGCTCGCATACATGTGATCCTCTGGGAGGTCACAAAGAGAATTCCAAAACGTTGCCATGCGCTTCAGGATGGTCGTTCGGCCAACGGCCGAAGGTCCGGATTCTCCGGGGAGAGTCCGGAAGCCCTGTCAGACCGGGCCTGTCCCGGACAGGCAGACTGCCGAAGCAGTCCGGGAAGTTCGCGAACGGTCCAACCAACGTGAGTGCAGCCGAGAACTGCCCGGATTATCTCCGGCGCGTACCTGTCTTGGCCCGTAAGTTAGAACCCGGCCACCGGATCCTACGTGGCCGGCTCGAAGCTGCTCGGAAGAATCTATTACGAATCGTGAGTCTTGACAGTGATAAATTTTTCAAACGGTGGCCGATGACAGCCGGGGAGCGTGGCCGCGGACTCGGTGACAGGCTGTGTGAGAGCATCAGCTTTGGCTACTTTATCCAAGCAAAAGACTTTTTGGAACGTGAAGAACGTTTTCTTCTAAAGTTTGCTCACAGTGGTGGCCCAAGGGATAAGCCCACACCTGGGTCACTACAGGGAAGGTGGGAAGGGTCGGCCCTGGACAGTGATGATTTAGTCTTCAAGAAGAGATCCGCCTGATTGAAAGCAGTATTAAAATGGTAAGAGTCACTTTTCTAAACGCATGGCTTTTTCAAGGCGAGATGCCAGGGCCCAAGGCATCCAGATTCCGACCTCAAGAGGTCACACATGCCGATGACTGCTCCAGGACACCATAGAAAATTATCTAATTATGGCTTTCAGTATTTGCCTTTCTCTCGAAAGTGCTCCGGCAGGGACCCAGATGACGAAGGCGGAGAGCTGCATTGCTTGACCCAATACTTTCGCACAACCCTGTAAATTAAGTGGCGTGTTTTGTCGCTCATGAATGTAATGCATCGACCTAATAGATGCATTAAGAGTGGTGGGGCCATGTAGATGCATCGCCTGGTCCTCGGCTTAGCCGCATGTCTGCTGGCGACAACCGCGAACGGCATTGATTTCAGTAGATTCACACCTGTTCCCGCTGAGGCAGTAGCCCAGCTTCCGAAGGTGCCACTTACCATTATTGATGCTGAGGGTTGTATCCTAGCAACATTTACTCTTCACTGCGTTTCCCTTTCCTCAGCTTGCAGCAGCTGGAACCCTGTTGAACTCCAAAATTCACGTCAACCCCAACTAGCCAATCTCACACTCAGCACGCAAACAAGCAAAGAAAACCTTATTCACGCGAATTAGTCAAAGACACTGATGGCTGAGTGTAGGTGAAGCACTTTTTAAAATTGTAGAAGAAGGTCGCTGCCGTGCTGGGCAGTCTAGCCCCACCCCCAACCCCCCCCCCCCCAAAAAAAAGGGAATTTGGAGTCCATTTTGGACACATACGCACAGACACGTGCACAAGCAACCACCCACCCACACACCCCAAACGACACGACTGCCCACACCAAATAATTCTCCCTTAGTCAAGTACAAGTCGAGTACATGAAGGGGGCCAGATGGGTAAATGAGTGTTGACAAGGAGGATGTCCAGAAATGTGGAACCTATTCCCTGCTGTTCACCCACCCCAACTTTCCTTTTTCCTGGTTTGCAGTTTCCATCTTGCTTCCTTCTTGTGTCGATGGGTACCCATTTTCTTGGAAAGAAGGTACCAATGGTGCCGAATCAGGAAGGAACATGAAAGAAGGACATGCCACGAAACAAAGCCAAGGAAAATTGCAGCCAGAAATTAGCATTTTCTGATTGAATTGTTTATGCCCTGTAACAGGAAGTGCTTGCAGACCAACGACAGCTCATTAAAAGGCCACCCCCGCCACGGCCCCCGCCCCTGTCTCCGCCTCGGTATTGACCTACAATGTTCTGTTTGCCTCTCTGGCATTGCCTGTACTGATATGGACACATGCAAGGTTTGTTGGTGTGCATGATGACAGGATTAAACATTATGCCTCAGACCATGTGCGGCAGACTTTGAAGATCAGCACACCTATACAATAGATAGCTAGCATGACTTGGCTAAGACTCCATCCGCAGCCAGTAGAATACCTCACACAACATTGCATTGTTGCAATTCTCGTGTGCATTACTTCCCACTTTGAAACGACAACAAACATCCGTCAAAATCTTCGATGCCAAAACAGCTTCTGCCAGGCGATGTACATCTCATCTGAGTAGCCCTCACATTTCACTTGCCACGGTAGGTCTGCTCCGCCACCATCACCACGGCCACCCCCACCACGTCCTCCACCCCCTTCACCTCGTCCCCCACCTCCACGTCGTCCTCCACCCCCTTCACATCGTCCCCCACCTCCACGTCGTCCTCCACCCCCTTCACCTCGTCCCCCACCTCCACCACCTCCACGCAAGCAGCCTCCCCCACCCCCTTCACGTCGTCCCCCACCACCTCCTTCACCTCGTCCTCCACCTCCACTTCCGAGTTGCCCGCTGCAGCCAACTTTCTCCCCCGCAAATGGTAGGGGCAAGCTCCTACTTGTGCTTGTCGAATCCCCCACCATCTCACATACGTGTCCCCACTGCATGAATCACCTGGCCCCTTCAGCCTAGTATGTTGACTGGTGGCACATGCTCACGCTGCTTCATGTTTTCATCGTATATGTATTGGATGTGCCCTGGGTATCAGTGATGTGTGTGTGGCCACCTTTTTGTGCACCAATACTCAAATTTAGCAAATTGCAACCATCGCTGAAGGATGGCTTGTGGGCTTCTTTTGATGGAGGATGGTATTCCTCTGGTTAGGCAGTTTTGGACTTCCAAGTAGGGGCCCAACCAAAGGAGATTGCAGAACTGTACTGCTTGGAGGCAGTGGGTGAGCCGTTCCTGGAGTTTGGCATTTCAAATTGCAAGGGGAAGCTGCATCTGTTGATGTCAAGGGGTTTAGCTTAGCCATGGGGTTAGCATATCGTCAAGCATCCTGTCTGGTTGCAACATTTACTAGTGGCTATATTTATGGCAAGAAAATAAAAAGGAGCGGCTTGCTGGTGGAGTCCCTGATAGCTTCAATAGTGCTCAGAATGAGAGCTGCAGTCAGTGCGCAATCTGATATTACCCTTCTTCTGAAAAAGTAATGAGCCAGTGCAAATGCCACCTGCCTGTGTTTGTTCCCTGAGTTATCTATGACAGTGGCTGCTCCACCACCTGATGAAAATGCTACCCAAAATTTCCTTCTTACTACCCAGTAGTAACGACCTGATTCTTTCGCGTGCTTCAAGAACCCCCTGACGAGGTTCGGCCTTGGTGATTATGCAGTGTGCGGCGTCACACAGGACTATGTCACACTGTTCGATACTCAAGATACTTCTGGCTGCATCTGGACGTACACTCTAACGAACGGAACGGTTCGTGGGCCATTCTACTGCAGCAACTTGTTCCCCACTCAGACCTGTCTGGTATTTGTGGGCACTCTGAACATTTTCCTGACATGGCAGCCGAATGTTACAAACCCACCACCACCGGTGATACGCACTCAGAGCTACCTTGACCAACTCGGTCTGGGAGCACTCCAAGCCGTGACAAACCTGCAGTTTTCCGTTTTCAACAAGTTGCCCAGCTCAGTCGCACCAACTTTCCTGCCGAGCTTGAAATATGTCGCCTCAAATCTTATCATAAATGAGTTGAATACTACTACGGTGCGTCACGGCCTGCTCAATGGCACACTGTTAGAGTATGCACAATGCAATGGTCTACCGTAACTTTGTCTAGCACAGACATGGGTGTACCACTGTACTCAGTTTCAGTGCACTTCACTTGTGCACTGAAATTCTTGGTTGATCGAGGCATTTGTTAGTTGATGTCGGAATGATCAACAATGTTA
The DNA here is from genome assembly GCA_002005505.1 of Botryococcus braunii. NCBI lineage: Eukaryota > Viridiplantae > Chlorophyta > Trebouxiophyceae > Botryococcus > Botryococcus braunii. The sequence goes on along the minus strand of KV908672.1, from coordinate 45,611 downwards.
TTCTAGATGGCTTAAATCTCATTGGAATGGTGTAAACATTCTTAGGTGCTAAATGTTGACCTCACCTTCACTGTTGATTCAAGGCTGCTTGACTTTTCTTACCTGCATTATGCTTTCAAAGATGCCTGTGGCTGACATAGGTGACTGAGCAGTGCACTGCATTTGACAGCATGCCAAAAGCTCCCGCGCCCCCCTTTCTCCCTCTCTATGTCTCGGCCTGTCTCTTCCCCCCCCCCCCCCCCTGTCTCCCCCTCCGCTGTCTTTTTCATTTTTTATCTGTTTTGTATGGCAGTCAGAGCAGCTCTATAACATAAACTGTATGGGCGTGCAGTTCTCCCTGTTAGCCACACCTGGTCTAGCTGGTGTGCAGCAAGTGGGTGGACTCCTTGCTGTGGGTCCCACAGCTTGGCCAGATGCAAGATCTCTGACTGGGCTCCAATGCATAGGAGCTGGGGCTGCCTTTATCAACAACCCATTCTTAACCAGTTTTGCTGGCTTGAGCAATCTGGCTGTTGTAGGATATGCTCCCCCAAGTAGTTCAATTCCAGTATTTCAAGTATCAAACAATCCTATACTTGCAGCTGTTGGGTACCTCCCACTAACAAAGGCAGCCAAGTGCACTGGCACTACCAGCCCACTGCAAACAAAGGTTAGTGCCACTGCTGCAGTTGGGACACGATGCCCCCAGACTGTCAGCACTTGGAGCGGAATCTGCCTTTTTTCCACTGGTGTTTGTTCTTAGTTGGTCAGGACCTAAACCACTAACTGACTAACACTTCCAAACAACGAGCAAACATTTCTAAGCACAGGTAATCGAATGAGACTTTATTCTCTAATCGAAAGATCAGGGTGCACTAGCTCATTGCAATAGGTTCTTGTAAACTTGAAAGCCTGTACCTTCCCCGAGCACAGTTGGTTCAAGTTCCGATTTTCTCTTAGGTTTCCTATTCTTACATGTCTCGGGTTAACGCTGAAATGCGGCAAATTGCCGGAAAAAGGGTCTATGCACAGAAGCGTTGTGCACTTGAAATCTCTATCATCCAGTGGCTGAAATGTGGAGGGCAAATCAAGGTCAAGTTCCATGAAAATGAGTTTATAGTCCATCATGTTGAATACTTGGATGATCGTGCTCATTAATCAGGAAGCCATGCATGCTCAAGCACAATTTCCAGTCATTTCGTAATGTGGGATTGGCATGCTCATGTAGACTGCTGAAGATACCTGTTTGGCTAATGAGTACAGCTCTGCAGACTTCATTATGGGGCATAATGCGGGTGTTTACTGCGCCATGGTCTATTCATTGTTTAATCAAGTATGCATACCACGACAGGCTTCCATTGGTACTTGTAAGCTGTTCTATACTTTTGAGGATAAAGGACCCTGCAGCGCATGACTTAAGATGCTGTTTTTCAATCATTTCCCTGAATGCAGTATACGAGTAGTTGCAGAGGTGACATTCCAGCGCTGATAGCATCTGGGTCCGTTTGCGTGTTACTATCTGGAGCCGCCAGCATATATTCACACCCCCCCCCCCCCTTTGATATTGGAAAGGGCTATGTCAACGAAGCTAGCTCAAGGGCTAGAAGGTTTTGGCATCACGTGGATGCTCCGCATGTGAGTCGAAGGATATCCACGCCAAGGTGGGGCACATGAGACTCTTCATGGAATTTAGTAGAAAAAGTAGTTTACAGGTTTTCTGATATCACACCCTGCCTTTGAGCGCCTAATGCAACGGTAAACGCGTTACATCTTTCAGATGCATAGTACATTAACTGCAACAGGTGAGGTCCAATGATGCCCTGGTTGCATGTTTGGCTCAACACTGAAGCTGTAACCTCATCTCTGACACTCATTTCACCTTGACCCCTGCCTACAGGATTTACATCAGCTACAATCATGTTGAACAGCAAACCAAATAGACGTTGAAAGCAACAGTAGGAATCTGATCACAGTGCAAGGAAGAGGCAAACATCTGTGATTTTTTTAAGTAGTTACTGCAATTTTCTTGAATTTTACTTATAGAATGCCTTTGGCTCGAAGCGGCTAAATCTGTGTTGAAGCAAAGTTTGGACGGTAGGTTACCAACTCACTAAATTTTCAGAAACATTTACGCATTCCGCACAGAGTCAGCAAAGCCCTGATTTACATGTGCATCATTGTCATCAATGCTGCAGTCCATTCTCTTCATTCCGTGAGCCCCAGATTACGTTTGTACATACCAACACATCAGAAGGCAGGAGGATTCTGTTGGGCACATGCATATTCGTACTCATGTTTGCTGAGGGTAGCCACGTATACATTCATCTTGTGTGTGTACATCTCTGGGCAGTTTCTGTGCAGACCGTCTAGAGATATACCATAAATTTGTTGCTGTCATGTAATTACTTACATGTCTGCACCAGAACTCTCTTTGGATGCCTGGTAGAACCAAAATTGCGTATGTGCTGTGGACCCGTCCCAAGCAGAATCACACAGTGACATCAAGAACTGCTGGGCAGCAGACTCAAAGTTCCTCATGCTGACTTGATGGAAGCGAGTCAGGAATCTTTGAAATTTCTGCACTGCTTCCAATGTCTGCATCGACACGTGATGGGAAGAAACCTTGATATACATCATCCTTGTTTTGAAGTAGTACCAACCAGCAATTCTCCTGCTGTAACAGAAGACTTTTAGTTTCTTACACAGCTTTAACAGAAGACAAGCTCGTGTTTATTGGAAAGTGTTGCATGAACTCTTTTGTTTCTCAGTATGGCATAGTACGATGTATGCTTCCTCTGTCAGTGATATTAATGATGTTGAGGCATAGTACCAACGCTTGGAGCTGTTGCAGTACAATTGCTGGTGTTGTCCAACAGGTAGTGATTCCAGCTCTAGCGCATCGATGAGTAATGGTCGACATATATCAGCCCACAGAGACCAGGGCGGCCTACCGGCAAGGGCGTGTCAGCGCAAGTCTTCATCTCTTCAGGGTTCACTTTTCTGAAAGTACAGTCCACATCCCATCCAACGGGAATGCTGCGGATTTCTACTGGTTCGCTGATGAAGATTTGCCTGCTATCTATTTGAACCCATTTGTATCTGCTGTTCTGTACATTATCCACATTCTTGAGTTCACACTGGTCCGGATCCTTATTCCTTGCAGGGCGTTTCGGTGCCCTTTCTACTGGAAGGCAACCAGTACTGTATCGCTGGTGTTTTCTGCGTTGTCTGAGGCACTCTGCTGTGGCACCTGGGTCAGAGGCATATGTAAATCTTCTCTACAAGTAGAAACATCATTGCATGTTTTGGTGCCACTCGCTTCTTAAGCATTGTCAACATCATGAATTGTCAGAAATCAACTGGCAATGATCATGACAGCCCTTCCCTCTACTTTGAGGTCTGACATATTGAGCATCTGCATAGCAGATATCTAAGATTGATTCATCTCTGTCTCCGAGCATATAATTCTAAACCTCTTTTATGCAGGACACACAACAATCAGTTATCCGCTGTGCTTATGTATGCAGTCTGTATCTGCGGTTAAAATTTGCTTGCTTACAACAAATCATGGTTGTTTGAATTCATCAATGATTATGGCAAGCTTACTTACCCAATGAAACGTGGCGACACTTTGCTCCAACAGAAGAATTACGCAAACACTGCTTGGGCTTGGGACATATAAGATACTGGCCTCGAGGCGTAACACCAAAAGTAATTGTGTCACCAGGCTTCAATTGATACACAGCCTGCAAAACCAAAACAATACTCTCCATCAGCAGGGGCCACCCTTTTCACCTGCAGCAAAACTGTGAGTGTTATTCATAGATCTACAGAACCTTCTCGACGGAAGTTGAAAGGGTAAGGGGGGCTCACATAAAAATTTTGCAGAGATTCCAGAAGGTACATTCTGCTAGAATTGTTTATCCAGAATCTCCATCTAAACTCATGCTGATTTCCTCTGCCGTCGAAGCAAACGAGACGCAGCCCTTCACCATCATCCAAGAGAGGCATCCTTGGAGCTTGAGCCTGCAGACATTATGTTTTGAGAAGTTCATACGTCACTTTTCATGACATCAAAAGAGGAGGGGGTAAGGACCTTTGGAACGATCAGGCGGCCGAGGCCATTAACGTCACTGTTAGTCAGGCACTTTTCAAATATCATCTCTGCCCCAGCATCCTCCAGAGATTCGAAGCAAAAGTTTGGACACTTCTGATTGCCCATGCCAGAAATTAGGAATCGTAATCGTACAGAACCAGAGCGATTACTTGAGCCTCAGATCAACCCACTGGCAGGACACGGCTTCGAAGAGCTTAAGAATAACTATAGTCTATAATGGATAATTTAATAGATAGTAATTTGTCATATGTCTTGTTTTTTGGAGTTGTCGCAACCTTGGACCGAACGGTCCACGTGCCAAAACGTTTGTTGGCAGTGTGACTCTTCTGTGAAATGGTTCACAGGTTAAAGATATCGATTTTGTATCACTAATATGATGAACACTAATGCGGATTCATTCAAGACGGTGAACAACAATGCGAGGGGCGCATCTGAGACTGTACGTGTTGATGGGAAAAACTGTTTCGGAAGTGCGGACGTCCCGAAACCCCGACTGTACCTCATATCCCCATGAGGACGCTCCCCTGCTACCAAAAACCATGGCCGCCATGGTTCCCCCCCCCCCCCCCCCCCCACCTTCCCTTTTGTTTGTTTGGGGGGGGGGGGGGACTCCCACTGGGGACCCATAGAAGATCTTGTTTACGTTGAACATGAGTTGGAATTTCCAGCCTGGAAATTTGAACATGTCGCCGTGGGACTCCCACCCTCCACAGTATATGGCATAGTCTTAAAAAGCTTTCTAGCAGATGACAGTGCTAGTAGGAAGGCGACTATTGGGACGCCTCGCAAAGCAGGTCTGATACTGTCCTGCATGCAAACATATGCATATGCGGTCATGATGTGCTACTTTAAGTGAGAACACGCCATGGGACCTTGCATACCGCAGTGGTGACGTACACAACGTATCTTACGTGAACACGTCAGCACCTCTAAACCTATTCTTGTCGATTAATGGGGAAAAAAAATCTTGATCTGAAACGGTCCCTCAGATGCACAGACACTGAAATCGATTATTGGTGAGCACCGCCGAGCAATGTGTGTCAATATGCTTTTCAACCACGTATTAGAGATTCGGGGACTTGACCCAGTTCACAGGCAAGTGTTTTGTGTCATCAAAGGTGGTGGTCATGAAAGGCACGCTTGCAACGACGTTGTAGCTACAGCTTCTATGTAGTCCAACCACAGGTTTTTGAGTTTCGTTTTGGCCCTAAGGGCTATAAGCTATGTATATGGGGCTGTATGGGCCATTAAGGGCTATTTATGGGCCACTTAGGGTTCGTATGCTGTACATATGTGGGCTATTTAGGGCTACTATGCTGTACATATGTGCAATCGGCCAATAACACGTGAACTTCAGTACATGTGTTTTACACGTGGTACAGGTGTCCGTGGTATGTTCGTATGTATGAACTTCCCCCCCCCCCCTCCGTGCTTTTTCACTATCCCCCTTATGGTCTCTGGCCCCTGAATTCTGCGTACCCACTTGCAAAATGCATCGTGTGCGGTTAGGATAGGCTTCACTCTTTATTCTAAACCTACTTGAGAAAAGCCGTGGCCCATTTGGACAAGTGCAAAAATTGTGGTGCCTGGCCGAAGTTTTACACCTAAGATGCACTAATTACACAAACAGAACATCAATGTCCCGCCTCCAGAGCAGGTCACCCAACGGCAGAATCGTTGATCATGGCCAGCGAGATAGGCATTGCAATGTGATTGCTGAACTAGATAGGACATCTTAAGAATCTTCATGGTTCAAAAGGAGGCTCGGTCTGATCAATGTCTGATATGTGACCGACCCTGAAGCCTTTTCAATCAAGAATAGATGTTAATGTTCAAGCTAGGGCATCCATTTGAGAATGGCCAACATATCAACTTTGGTAACATGGTTAAAATAGGAAGCCTACGTACTCAACACACATCCATCGAGTCCAGTGGCCACTGCAAAGCTGACCAACATAAAACGAGCACAACACTGGCCATCGCATACCTCCAGTCATGATACCACCGGGGTATTGACTACTTTCGGCAGCAAGGACAACATGTATTACAAAGGATGCATTATGTAGAGCAATATCCCTTTGGGCCATTATCCAATGCCCGCAGCGCAGGGGGTGTGACAGAGGAACAGCACTGCTGCGTGAATGAGAGAAATAATTCTTTCTTGTTCTCCTGCCTCCCTTACTGTTGCATGTTTCCTCCGTCAAGGAAACTGGCAGGCACCTAGGAGCTCGCCATGGTGAAATCAGGGTACAGAATATGCCCTGCGCCTGATGCCAAACTCTTCACTTACCAGGGAATCCAAATGGCCTAAACTAATGAACACCTGAAATCTCTAATGTAATGGTACCGGACTCCTATTCGGATCCTTGACAACAGACGGTCCCCTATAGTAGGGAAATGCAACGTTACGTAACCAACGAGGCTTCGTTGAATACTAAGGTCGTCCACTGGCTCAACACGGCATCGTCGACTTTCCCCATTTTTCCCCCTTTAAAAACCTCCTGCAAAACATCCTTTCTCTCATCCCAGCAAACTTCATCCTAGAAATCCCCCCAAAAATTACCCTGTAATGACTTTTGAAATCTGGACACATTGCTGTATTTTCTTTTGCGATACGTTAAGGCCTAAGGTGTCAGTCGAGGATTACACAACAGGTCAGATCAATTAAAGTACGTACTAAGATAAAAACATCATCGATTGTAGCAGTCCCCACATAAACCAAATAACGAGTAGCATGAATTGACATAATGATTGCTCCATGATTGTTCGAGTGATTTGGGTTCAGCAGCAAAGGAGAGGCTTTTGCAACGGACACTTCAGGGGGAGGGAAGGGCGGCAGGAAGAGAGGTAAGAAACACCCCTCTCCGTCCCACCACCCACAAAAGGAAAAAGAGACGAGAAGAGGAGAGACGAGAAAGAGAGGACGAACGAAGAAAAGTGGAAGAAGGAAATAAAACGGGGGGAATAGTAGAAGAGAGCTACAGCCAGGCGTGCCAGGGTGCTATGCCGAAGTAGTAGAACTAGATGTCACAGGTCTGTAACACATGTCAAACCTCCTGTACTGCCAGCTTGGGTGGAAGGTAACACTACGTGCTTGCTTTGTACCTCACTTCAGACTGTTCTTGACAAGCATACCAGCATCAAATTTCAAAGCTAATGGCTAGCGAGTGTGCAACACAGGCCTGTACAGAACTAAGACAACAAAGTCCAACAGCAGCAGACAGGCTCCTATCTGCCTGCTGTTTCCTGCATACTGGGTCTTTGCTGGCTACACGATGCCCCAATACAGAGGCACTTTGCAGCAAACAAAAGTCAACAGAGCCAGAAGCTCCAGGTGGCAGGAGGATCTCGCAGTGACAGACACCAACGTTCTGATTGGACTCCTTTCTAGTTCTCAATGCCAGACCCAGTGCTTCATGTAGGCCAACTAAGAGCCCCTCTAGCACATCTGGAGGGTTCTCGGGCAGTACAGTAGTAGAAGGTATTGCCAAAACAAGTCCATGGTCCCTACAGTGCTCAGCACGGTCCTTCTCATAATGCTTTCCAAGAATGCCCACTATTGGGAGAACATTCATTCATTCCCAAAAAAACATCTATCTTCAACGCGAACATATCAGTGCCAGTCTCGAAGACTTTATCAGTGCCAGTCTCGAAGACTTTGCAGAGCAGAGGTTCCTGTGAAAAGCCCTGTGTTTTCAGTCCCGGCAAAATTCTTGATGTGGAGAAAGTGCGTAAGCCAATGAATGGTTATTAAAAATGGTTATTAATGACCTGCAAGAATGTCTGCAGGTGGCGTGGGAGCCCACTAGCCAGCAAGGTCGGTGTGCCACACACCATGCACCTTGCAGGTGGTAAATCCAAGAAAAAAAAAATTTGTCCAGACGCAACAATGAGGCCAGTACCGGGCCAGCATGACCAATCAAAAATCAGTTAAGCTATACTTCTGGTCTCACACATGCGGTCCAGAACGTCCCTGCCTCCCACCTCCTCCACCTCCTGGGGTCCCAAGAAGAGGCCATAGGGAACACCTCCGAACTCATTAGAATGGTGCAACTTGTGAGCCATGGCTACCCTCTTCAAGTAGGGCACCTCTGCGATGGGTCCCACCTGTGGAAAAACCAACCACTGCATAGTCAGTGGATTTTAACGAAGAAGTGAAGTATACCTTGTCGTAAACCATATGTCTTACATGTTGGTATGCGCAACAGCCGGTCATTTCTTGTACCTCATGACATCAAGATGCCAGGGTGATTACCTTGGTTTTCCACCCATCCCTCACTGGAATACTCAGCTATTTAGCTTTTGTAGAGAATCCACTCTTGCTCGAGGGAAATCCGTTGACTGGCAACAGTTACGGCAAAGCAAGAAAACCTTGCATGGTTGACTATTGCTTGAACATTGCGTTGAATGTCGCATTGTGTGAATATTGCACTTCCTTATGGCTCGCTACTCCAACAAGGCGTACAGCTAGTTATGACAGATCCAAGAAGAGTTGAGCATACACAGACATGCATCATCAGGGGCGGTGCACTGTGGGCATACAAATACCGCTGAGATGTTTGGTGCAATCGGGAAATCCCCCGCGGTGTTCAATGTTAATGAGATGTAACAACATTTGCTTATGACACAGACAAGTCCTTCAATTTTATTAGCCGCATTAATCTTTGAGATGTCGATACATCCTTTCAACCCACCAAAGCACTCTTCTCTCATTCTCTCATCCCGTCACTGTATTCTTGAGCACAAACCATACTGATGACAGTCAAAACACAACAAGCCGGCTGCTTCGCAGCATTGACGCTCCTTTAGCCCCACATGTATGTTGAAGAACACTCTGCTCAGCATCCAGAGAAGTGGAGAGAGGGCTCACTGGGAATCGTCTGTGGACGAGGCCATCATGGATAAACATGTAGGAAATTCCAAAAAGGGTGACACCGAGGCCTCCGCAGAAAACCATGCCACCAACCATCCCTGGGGTAAAAAACCCCCACATGCATGCCGCCATTGCTGGGACGGCATTGGCCACGGCCAAGATATCCCCCGCCTCGAACGGGCCTGTACGAACCTGCAATCCCAGCAAGGAGCTCAGTACAAAGCACTCACTCTGCCCATCTATGGCCTGCTAGCTGCAGATCCTCTCCCACGTCACTTTCACAAATAAAAATGCACAGCATCTGGCGAAAATCAAGAACCGAACAGATGTATAGAGAACGAGACGGTGGAAGGAAACAAGCTTTCGGCCGGATTTACAATATTAAGTAGCTCCCTTGCACAAATCGACCATGATGGGCCAAGAATCAGAGGCGGCCTTTGAGGGACTTGGACCGGAAGTCAGAATCTGCTGAAGAGCCATGAGCTGCCCACTAGTCAGCGAGTCTTCACCCGTCCAAGACTACCACAACATTTTGACATTGACCAACCCCACGGCAAGTCAACTTACGCCAGATATATTTAGTGAACCCATTTGCATCTCCACATCAGATATGAATCATGCAAGTTTTGCAGCAAAAACCCAACAATGAAGACACGGCATCTGGGCCAGGTCGGCACCATGCAGACAAACGCCCTCATCTATGTAACTTTCTGCACGAAGGCATACGTGTAAGGCATACAAGACCCCAAACATCAGGAAGACTTGCAGGACAACATGGTCACGATGGACCCGCTCACAACCGTGTATTAATTTCATCTTGTGTCATATCCCAACAAAGCAGGAGGCAGTGCTCTTGAGGCTGCACATCTTACCCCCTTCCGACTCACAATGTTGAGCTGAACATAACACCAAGTGGTTTTCAGACATGAAATTCGCCTAAAGAACTGATCATATGGTTAGAAAAGCCCGCAGAGCAGAGCAGGCTCTAAAAGACTTCGCAATCTCCAAAAACACCGCTAAACCATTGAATATCTCTTTACTGTACCGTGTCTCAAGTAGGGGTTCACAATAGCCTTACTAGCTGTTAGACATCGCAGGCAACAACCAGCCAAAAAAAAGGGGAAAAAAAAGAAAAAAGAAAAAAAGAAAACACACAACAATTAGACATACGAGGACGCAGGAAGACTGGACGGCCTTTAACGAGTGACTGCAAACACGAGAATACACTAAGTCGTACAAGCTGACAAGCCTAATCAGGGCACACCGCATGATGCGACTCATGGAGCACGGGAACAGATCTTAAGAAGAAGTTGCGCGTTACTGGCGAATCGTGCCAAAGATATCTGTGTGCCCAGCGAGCATACCCCTCCATCAAGACCTGCAGACAGCCTTTGCCAGTGAGTTGCAGGCAGACCAGCATTGCCAGACTCGTGCCTTAACAGAAGAGCTGCCAAAAGCACTCCACCATGGGCCTTTGTAACTCTTAAAATACTCCACTCCCAATGGCCTTCATAGCAAAATGTTTAAGACACCTAGCAAGTCATCAACATGTTGACCTAAATGTCTTTGCCGTCTCTGTTGATGGAGAAAGACTGATTTGGTCCCTGTGTTTCCGCACAGCAAACAGCCTGGGAAGTTGGTCTGGGTGTTGACCACTCTTCAGGTCTCAATCCTACCTCTTGTTCCCTCAATCCTGCTCGTTGATGCTCTGGGGCATATTTGCTCTGTACTTTAAGAGCACACTCTCCCACCCAACTCCTAACAATTTGAGAGCCTGACCATGGCTTCTCTGAGACTCTGAGTGGGTGGAATGGGCGATTAGCAAGCCCTACCAGACTATCATGTATCCCTTAGGCATAACACCCCATCCTGCAATATTTGGCTATGCAAGCTGGCACCTGTGTTTCTGGGCTGCAATAAGCCCTTATTGAGCCTGCCTTGCTTTGTTTCTCGCAGGCCATGCCCTGACAAACGGGCAGCCCTTCCCTGTGTTTTGAAACCCAGGCAAAACCCCTGGTGATAGTCGGCAGCACTTTGCCCCAACTCAGGAGCCACCAATAAGCGATGTCCAAGAATCACGCGGGGTTCAGCAGGCTGTGCGCATGAGGGCCTCCTCTGAAGTAGCTGACCAGAAGGGGACAACTCCTGCTGAGGAAGCAGGCGCTGTGAGCAGGAGACGGGGCACAGCTCAGGGTTGGAAAATTGTTAGCTGGTGGAGAGAAAGAAAGCTCAAGGGGGACAATCCCTGCGGAGGACGCTGGTGAGCACAAGATGGGGTGCAGCTCAGGGCTGGAAGATTGTTAACTAGTAGAGGAACAAAAGCTCAAGGGGAACAACTCCTATGGAGGAAGCAGGGGCTGGTCAGCACAAGACGGGGAGCAGCTCACCATGCCACCAAACACCATGGACAAAGCGCATGTAGCTTCCACAGCATCTACTGTCTCATCCCCAAACGCAAACTTGTAGTGGATTGCAGCAACTGCAATAGCAGCCACCAGCGTGGTTGCTGCGATGGCAGACACCTGATAGGCCTGCTCCTCCCTGGCCCAGGAAGTGCAGCAAAACTTCAGACTTCAGAGCAGACAAACCCTTGCTGAGCGCTCCCTTTCACTCATCCCGTGGCCCTCGCACACATCCCTTGGCCCTCGAACACATCCAGCTGGCCACATAGCAAACCCAGTCCGGTTGCTAGTCATGTTTCACCATCATATCTACCAATGGCCCCAGGTACCCATATGTATAATACATGGTTTGCGCGTACCCATATGCAGAATACATGGTTTGCGGTTAGGATATGCTTTACTTTTTATTTTAAAGTCGGTCAGGTGTCTGGCGCGGTGGCCGCTTGAGTAGGAACCACTATTGTGGCTCTGGCGGCGCTGACTTGCCCAGAAAGTCTGTCCATATCACAAGAGATGGTGCGCCAGACATGTCGACTCTCCTCAAAGCGGGGCCAGTGGAACGATCTTCTCACCCTCAACTGCCCGTGTTTTCTCTTCACTTAAAATAGTAGAAACTTCATTTGTCTGAGGGTACTTCGGATCACATTGCACAGTAAATGTCTTGTAGTGCCATCGAAAGTCAACAAGACCCAGTCACCAGCCCACCACTAGCACTGTGAACGTCCTAAATTTCATGCAAGTTTAGTGATCGTCACACGAAATGGAGATGATTCCCAGATGCTGCCATAAGAGTGTTGCCGCAGACACTCTCTGGCAGTTTCCAGTGTTTGAGTCAAAACTCCTTAGGACCCCATTATCTGCATGGTTTCTGATGGCAAGGGGCATGAAACGGTAATTACTTTTGCCGTCTCCTTGCCCGCTCCTGCTGCGCACTGTTAGGTGTCTCTGCATTGAAGCTTGCAGACTCGAAAGGCTCAACTTGCTCTCCTGTCCGAGCTCCGGTGCTGCAAACCTTTGCGGAGGGTCTCCTGCTCCCTACCTGTAATGTCACACAGGCAGTCTCGACTTTTTTGCATGCTTTACCCAATGTGGTTCCCTAAAAAGCATCAGATGCTACTATATAATGGTTTAGACCGAGGAAAAATGATGCAGAGTGTGGCGAGAGTCTGGCATGTACTTCCCACCCAACGAGTCGAAACAAAACCCTTTTAGTCGTGGCAGCAGGGGACATGCACCTAGACAAAACCCTTCGGCACTGCACAGAAAGCAATTGAGTCAGTTCACCTGTCCTAAAAACTAACCATCCACAATTGTCATAGCACATGCTTTCATGACAAGGTAAAGCTTGACAAGAGCCCCTTCTTTTAGATCACAGCATTGGAGGGGGAAATAGAAGAATTGTATGGAATTGAAGTTTCCTTCCGAAACATGTCGTGGTCGTCTGGCCAACTGGCTTTCGCGCATTCTCGGAACAGAAATTAGGGTGCTGTTATTTGTCCTAACCCTTTGAACTTGCGAAGTAAGCCATATGATAGACTGGAGCTGCATGCATGTTCCACTTCAGATGGGCTCTTCTCATGCGAGGCACAATCAAGCCGTGGGATCACGAGATAGACGGTCGGGTATTTGTAACGTCACCCGTGGATTTAACTTATATGCAGGCATACCACCCAGAAATCCCCATCCCAGGTCTGCCTCAATAAATGATGCCACTTGACTCCCACCTGAGCGCGGCACGTTCTCAAGGACAAATATTCCTGAGTAACCGCCGCAACCACACGCACGGGCGGCACGCAAGCATTCCTACAAGGTGGGACCCCCAACGAGAGCTCCAAGTTAACTGGAGTTGTACGTTGCCAGATGCCGATCCCTCTCATCCTTCGAGGCAATTGCGCATACAACGGCCACGACTGAGCGCCTGCCCAACCCAACGACGTTCACCTCAGCTCCCAATCATTTCCCGCGGCGATGAAAGGATTCCCCACAATTATTGTTTACAAAGGCAAAATTTTGCAAACCATCCGCGATGTAAGGGTAGAAACCTCAGCAGCTGGACCGCGGGACAACGGGTGTTGGAGACGATGACTATAAATGGGCCAATGAGCGGCGCCTGGAGATACGTCCACAATATCCTCCATGTGCCACTTTCAGGGTAAGGCGTTCACGTGACCAACATGCGCTACTTGATTGGCTAGAAGCATCATCGGCTGCAAATTCACCGATGTGCTTCAACATGCGCCTCTCAAGGCAGACTCAACGCCGAATTCGAGGTGGGTCACCCGTGGGTGGACAGTCCGGCAAACTTCTGGACAGTATTGAACCCAAGTAAAGCCCAACTTAACGCTACCCAAGCCGGTCTTCAGTCATTTATTGTACCGGAATTCTGGCCTACCTTTCCAACGCAAAGGTGCTTCTATTCTGGGATTCATCCTCGATAGAAGGTGCTCGTATTTTTGCAAAGCATATCCTGAATAAAATAAGAAGTGAAGCATATCCCAACCGCGAACCATGTAGCCTAAATGCTGGTACGCGGAAGCCTGGAGCCAACGACAGACATACTGCATGTGTAAATTGTAAGAAGGGGGTGGGGGGCCCGGGGGGGGGGGGGGGGACTGGCTATTTAAGTCGCAACTTCTCTGTTGTGGTTGCTTGCTCCAGGTTGGTAGGATGGAACACCTGCACGAGACAAGTGGGAGTCGTGGTAGCTGTTATTGTCAGGGAAAATGCCCTAGCAATGACATGAAAACCATAATATGAGTATGTGATGAGCAAGAAGAGGAAGAAAAGGGGGAGAAAGGAGGAGGAGGATGAGAAGGACGAACAGGAAGAAGGCGATAATGAGGGTCGTGCTTATGGCGACAGCTACGACAATGATGATATACAGATGACGAGGATGACCCCTAAAAACCACGAACAGTGATGACGTTGACAATTACAGTACCTGTGTCAGTGCTCAAGTCGCTAACGCAAGCGATACAAGGAGTGGTAAGCTTTGTTAGTGATCCGAGCTTTTGAACACTGATGTGAAGATACACGTGGAGAGGGAGCCCTTGGAAGGGGGGGGGGGGGGGGGGCTTGTCACCATGAGGGAAACTCCAAAAATGCAACTGGCGAGGCCCAAAGAAAGCTTGTTTGAAGTCCCTGTCAGTGATAGAACAAACACATGGCACGAGCGCAACGGGACACAAACACACACACACACACACACACACACACACACACACACACACACACACACACACACACACACATGCGCGCGCGCGCGCGGGGCACACACATGGCACGCGCGCGGGACACAACCGGAGTGCACGCACGGAACGGGTGCTTCAACACCGTGTGTGCACTCCCCATGATGAGTACTGATGAGCTGGCCAGCGTTATGATGCCTGAATCTCTCAAGTAGACATTTTTCTAAATTTTTAATGATCTGGCCAAAACCCATAAGGGTGTCTGTCAGCTTTCGTGATTTCAGCTTAGGGTTCAATGAGAAACATGCAAAGAAAGAGTATAGTCTAGGAGCGGCTGAATTGCAAAGGATTTCGCGGGGTCCTGTTTATGAAGTAAGTATTTTGCAAGTTCACGCAGGGCAAGATTGATGGACATTGGCCCAGAGTATCGCAAGATATCGAAGGTGGAGATACAATCTCACACGTGTAAATCGGTAGGCAATCTTTTGCCCTAAAGTGCCCGTACGTCACTTCTAGCGCCTCACTGGTCCTCCTTTCGCTTCAAAGCGAGTTGTCGACGTCTACCCTGAAAATTCGTCCGATAGTCGCAGACAAAGCTTTTGGAAGCTATCCTGCAGACGCTGCCTAGTTTTCCTGATTGCGGTCGACGGAGTTGGCACGGGGTGCCTGGCATCCAGATATCGCATAGCGCAAGAACGTTGGGGGACTTCGAGCGGATGAGGCAGGCGCACCTGCCAACCACTGCTTCTCAATGGGCGGTTTGCAGGCCTCTTTGCAGCTTTAGCCGTGCTCAGGTGCGACATCTTGTCAGTTGGGCAACCATGCAGACCTACATCGGGTAGCTTCTGGCGTATATCGCCCTTTTGCGGGGGTTAAGATTCTTACTATTTTTCTTGATGTTTGATCCTATACGTGCTTTCAAACGTTGGTAGTTCGATGGGGTACGTCGGGAGTACAGCAAGTCTCCAAAGCATACGGCGTCAGATCCGCTTCAGGATGTAGGACTGGTGATTTGAAGATGAAGGCAATTAATCTTATTGATGGTATAATGTCGATGTTTTCAAATTTGCGGTTCAAAAAGGGCTTGAATGGCCTTCTCTTGCTAGTTGGTTTGTTTTTTCCTTGCCCAGTTGTTATCAGCTTGATGGAAACCTACCGTTCATCTTGGAGTTTGTAAAGCACATTAATAAATTCAATTTACATGTGATTGGAAAACCTTTGGTTCCAATCCTGCCCTTGTGGTTGCACAACCACATTTCTTGTTTTTGTGGGCGTGCACACCTGGGAACAATCCGTTGCTGCAGTGTGGCACTGTTTTGCAATTCATGGCCATCTTCCATCTAGAATTACTCTTTCTAAAATAAGGGAGGACGTTTTTGTAATGTTGTATGGTGTGGAGATTCTCCTTCAGCAGAGGACTCAACTGTTTGAAATGCTATCGGCTATGACGATCGGTTTTTGCAAAGTTTGTCGGATTCTGTAAGATGCGAAAGAGCTATTTAGTCTGCTGGTGTAGTACAATGCAGATTGCAAGGTTTGTTGGTTGCACTGCAAGAGTTGGGCCTCTCTAGGGAATTCTTGTCTGTCTTAAGTTTGCTTATCATCTGGTGTTCTGAGACTCAGTGCTGCTTGTAGATTGGAGGCAGGCATCATGTCCGACAGAGCAGGTTCAAAAGACTCATAAGGGAAAGCGCAACCTTCACAGCAGCATCCACCATAACAGCAGATGTAGTGCTTAAAGATGCATCAGTAAGGGACTTGCAGATTGTCGAGGCGTCTGCAGCCACTGCTCTTACACCTGCAGCAAATGCGCCCATCCCAAAGCCTACAAAATTATTCAATATTGTATTTGTCACCTCTGAGGTAAGCCTTTGATATAGTCCTTGGCAAGCTGGTAAAGCTTGTAGTTATTACGGCGTCTGTACCCCCTGCGGCAGATGCTGTTGCCCTTGTTCAAGTTTGGCGTGTCCGGAAAGGGCCCTGGGACTGACATGGGGGGGTCCAGACATGGACCAGAGAACAACTGCGTGTGCGCGTGTGTGTGTGTGTGTGTGTGTGTGTGTGTGTGTGTGTGTGTGTGTGTGTGTGTGTGTGTGTGTGTGTGTGTGATGCCCCGTGCGCATGGTTTGGGGGGGGGGGGGGGGCGTAGGCACACACATGTGCCCCCGCGCGCGGAAATGTGTGTGCTTGTGCCAGGATCTCTAGTTGTATCCCAATTTGGATTTGTGCAGGTCTGCACCAGAAAAGACAAGAACAAAAGGCTCAAACCTGCTATCGTCTGAGGTGCCCCCGTGGGGGAGGGGGGCACATGAGAGGGTCGGACACATGTGAACTCCACAGCTGGTACGGAACACTTGATCTCTTCGGTGCAAATGGTTGGCAAGGCCATCGTGGCATCGGGGCAAAGATGTATATCAAGAGTGCTGATAGGCCATTTGCAGCAAGGAGGAGCCGTGTTTTGGCCGACAGAGACCGCTTTTGCCCCAAATCCAACTCCCTGCCAAGGGAGATAATCTGCATCGGAGTTTGAGGAGGAAAAGGAGGAGGACAGCTTCTGTGGGAAGGGGGTGATGTATTCATGTATGGGCTCAGTTGGCAATCTGGTCAGCCAACCCACCACGAAAAGAGGCCCTGGCGGAAGGCTCCACTTTTGGAGGAAGCTCAGCCACCTGTCAGATAGAACTTAGTGTTAGTGGCGGTTCGCAGTGGTTACTCAGACCCTTTATGCGACCCTTTTCTTTGGCATTAGTCGGGCCTTTGTCGCGCCTTCCTGCCTGCGCAAGAGGGCAAACAGGAGGGCGTTGAGAGAACCTGCCTTCACAGCGGGCTTGTTGCTTCTGGCAAACGCTCAACAGCAATTGAGTGAACCGGCCTTGAAATTGGGCTGGTTGCTTCTGTCAAGCTCCTGAAGAGAAGGCCAGGCAGAAGTTGCCTGCAGATTGGTAGTAAGCTGCCAGGGGCAGTGAGCTGGTGTCTGGATGCATGCAGGCGGCGCCTTGGTCTAAAACAGGCGGCTTGGGTGATGTGTGTGGATCCTTGCCGCCTGCATTGGCCGCTCGAGGACACAGAGTGATGGTGGTGACTCCGCGATACGGTGACTACAAGGACATCCATGACAGTGGCTTGCGGGTACGTTGCGCCCTCACGCTCTGTCTGCTCGTGAGCACAGCCGCGGAGATAAGCACGTCTTGTAGCACATGAGGGGCAGCTTTGTGCGGGGGGATGATTGCTGCACCAGGGTTGGGTGGAAGAAGGGATCGCAGGTGTACAGCAGGACTTGGTGTCTGTCCCGGTACCCCTGGGATAGGCACCCTCACTTCTTTCCTTCCTTGGAGACTAATTGGGGGCTTGTGATGTCCATGGGTGGGGTGTGACCCAGGGGGTGTTGAAGGCATAGGGCGCCTGCTTAAAATTGATGAGGTTTGTCGGTTATATACATGTGCACCGCAACAGGTGGGGGAGTTACAGTACAGGGGTGCAGAGACCCTGGGCACAGGGTGTGTGCAGCACGGGGTTTGTCCCATCCACCTTGCAGGACTCCTACTTTGTGGGGATAGATTGCCTGCTCCTGAATTGATCTCCAGGCTCAAACCTGCAGGGCCATCCACCCTGCAGGTTTTGTGGCTGGCCCAAAGGGGGCGCCAAATGACTCAGAGCTGCTGCTGCGGGACCGAGGTTGCTTCCCGAGTCTCAAGCTTCTCAACTCTTAAGCCTCTTTTAACCCGCGCTTTAAGATTATTGGAAGCACATCAGGTGGTGTTGGGGATGGACTAGAGGCTCGGATGGACTGAAGAAAGCTTAGTGCTTGGATTTCTCATAGCAACAGGGGTGTCTCATGTTTAATAGTTCGGGTGCTATACCGGAGAACCACGCATGCTTTGTGCCTTCGACTCCTTCGAAGAAAGAATTGTGCATTGACTACGTATTCATCTGTTCAGAATTGAACCAGGGCCTGTTGACGCTTGTCTTGTTTGCAGATACGAATAGATGCCCTGGACCGCGATGTTGGCTTTTATGTGAAGCACGACAAAGGCGTGGACTGGGTATTTGTGGACAACGAGTGCTACCCCCGGCCTGGAGGCCTGTATGCCGACAACTTCGGCGTGTATGGTGACAACCAGGTGTGCTGTCAAATCAAGGATGTTGTCTCTGTTCTCGCTGGGATGCTCCCGTCTGTGCTGGATCCAACGTCCCCTTGGTCTCTTACGCAAGAATTAATGCCTTGCGCGCCTTAAAAGGGTCCCAGTCATTACTTTGAGCCGATTCTGGTCAATGTGTCTTAAATTTGCACCTCCACCCTTTAAGCTTCGCTACTGGGGTGCTTGTTCCTTTAGCCTGCTGTGCAGTTGCAGGTTGCTCTCTTTGGTCTGGCCCCCTTCCAAAGCTTCTGGTGTCGTAATTTATCACTTCTGCTCCTCAACGGAATCGCCTCTGTACTTGGTTCCCTGCTTTCTGTTTGGAGGTTTGCAAGTTTGTGATGATCCACATCTGTACAGCTGCACATCAACATTGACTAACACGCTTGTGTTCCTCACATGCCTGTGCTCCTCACACGCTTGTGCTGTGCAGTTGCGGTTTGCTCTTCTTTGCCTGGCAGCACTGGAGGCACCATTGCAGCTACCGCTACAGGGCTCCCTGTATGGAGAGGACTGCATTTTCATTGCAAATGACTGGCACGCTGCAATGACGCCCATTTACTTGGCGGCTAAGTACCGCAAAAACGGCGTGTACCTGGACGCGCGCAGCGTGTTGGCCATCCACAACCTTCGGCATCAGGGCGTGTTCCCTCCCTCAAGCTTCAATGCCCTGGGATTGCCGGGAGACTGGTACAAGGCCCTTGAGTGGCAGTATCCCCCCCACCAGCGGCAGGGTGCATATGAGGAGGAGGGCCGTGCTGTCAACACCTTGAAGGTGCTTCCCAGCTTCCATCCCAGTTGGCCTGCCGGGTCCAGCCTTGTGGGTTTTTGAATGGAGCGTGTAGCACTCCATGGCATGTCTGCTGAGGTGGAGTTTGATGAGGCTGCAGCGCCTGAAGTATATTTGGGCGGGTCAAGAGCCAGGGGGGGAGGGAAAAGGACGGATGATGTGCAGAGGTGGTAGGCAGGTAATTGGGGAACTGGTGTCTCAGCAGCCCTTCCAGGCGCCTGGAATGCCGAGACAAAAGGAAAAGCTTGGAACGTTGGAAAGACAGGGAGGAGGAGGAGGAGGAGGGAAGGCCATGCTTTGGCACTGAGCTTGACCTGCTCCAGCTGAAAAGGGGTTTGCGGATGGCCATGGACCACAGTGCTCAACGAGTTGATAGCTCTACAGCTGACACTTAGTTTGTCGGTTTTTTCTTTTCCATAGGACTTGCGTGCGCGCACAGGCATGCACACGTGCGCGCGCACACACACACGCACACACACACACACACACACACACACACACACACACACACACACACACACACACACACACACACACACACACACACACCCCCACGAGCAGACGCGCAGGGCCGCACACAAATGCGTGTGCATGGCCATCCGGAAAATTTTGGAAATGCACTTGGGGCAGGGTAGGGGAAAGTTGGAGCACTGATTGCAATGGCGAAAAAGAGTGTCTGACTGTTGGGGTATTATTTTCTGCTCCACATGCTGCTCCGTTTGCTATGTGAGGTATTGAGGCTTTGTGGATCTGATGTGACTGGTTTGGAGTGCAAAGTCGTTCAATTCTTGCTGGGGGAGGAGGGGCAAGGGCCGATGTCGTCTGGGCAGTGGGGGAAACTCTTGGTGGAGTCAATCTAACCGAGGACATACAGTGAAATTGTCTACGGCTTGTTGATTTGAACTGATCATCTCTGACGTGCGAGGTTCCATCAGCACCACTGTTATTCTTTCTGCTTCCTCCCAAAGTTTAAAGAGGCCTCAGGCATTGAGTTAGAAACAGTTTGCTCACAGAAACCCCTCTCTATGAGACACACTGGCTCAAAGATGCAAGCAACTCCCCGCCCCCCCCCCCCTCTCTCTCTCTCTCTCTCGCTCGCTCGCTCGCTCTCGCTCTCTCTCTCTCTCTCTCGCTCTCTCTCTCTCTCTCTCTCTCTCTCTCTCTCTCTCTCTCTCTCTCTCTCTCTCTCTCTCTCTCTCTCTCTCTCTCTCTCTCTCTCTCTCTCTCTCTCTCTCTCTCTCTCTCTCTCTCTCTTTCCCTCCCTCCTCCCTCCCTCTCTCTCTCCCCCCTTCTCCCCCCCTTCTCCCCCTCCCTCCCCCCTCTCTCACCCCCTCCCCCCCCCTCCCGGTGACCGCTCCAGGCTCCATTTCTCGTCTCTCCTCTCCAGGTAAGCATAGGCAGACAAACGCGCACACGCACAGCTCTGCACCCTGCTGCATACACACAGGCACATGTTCTGTACTCTGCGTCACAAACCCTTGTTAACAGTATCCAAACTCAACACATTTCAGGAGTGTTAAGATTCAAAAGCATTGTTTGTCTGCCCACTCCTGTGCAAATGGGTTCGACAGACAATCTCCTCTGGTTCCCTTCTGCACGGATATACTTAACTGGGAAGGGGGTTGGTGGGGTCATGTGAAGTAACGGCCATGTGCTTCCTGGTGCAGGGTGGATTGACAACAGCTGACAGAGTGGTGACTGTATCACCAGGGTATGCCACAGAGATTCAGTCGTATCCGGGAGGCTGCGATCTGCAGGTGTGCTCAATCTGACATTCTAGGACGTTAGCTGGTGGCATTCAGGGGATGATATCTTCATTGTGCGTCTGAATGACTGAAGGAGTTGCAAGTCAGTTTTTGGCACCAACAATTGCTGGCAGCCTTAACAAACTATGGTCACCCAGCGACTTCTGGCTTTGTCTGGTTGTGTCTGCCATCTCTGGTACCCAAGAGACATAAGGTCCATTTGTCTTCTACCTATCTGATATTATCCTCTTCTGGGTTTTTTTTTTGTTTTTTTGGGTGGCTGTGTGAGTATTTAGGACATCAGGGCACGTGAGGGCATGTGTCTGTCTGTCAGAGTGATGTATTTTGTTTTGATTAGATTGGAACAATGCGTGTAAAACATGGGGAAGGCCGAGAACTCGCATTGATAAATTGCAACAGCTGCTTGCAAGAGTAATTCTTTAACAGCAGATCTTTGTTGGGTACCTTTCCCTTCTTTCTGGTTTCCTTCCACTGGTGTTGGTAATCCCCCCGGGGGTTGGGGGGGGGGGGGGGAGACGTATAAAGAGCAGGATCCTGGAGTTACCCTGATTACACAACAGACGTTGTTCCCTTCTAGAACAGTGTTTTGACTCTTGCCAGAGGCCTGATGTATATGGCACTGCGCATATCACATTTGTTTTCCTCTACAGTGCCTCAGAAAGGCTGAGGGATGATACAGCCGAAATCTGCACAGCAGGAGGCTAAATTGTGGTATATGGGCTTCCAAGGGAAGGAGATGCAAGGAGGTGGTCAAGGTCTGCTGAAAACCCTGCTTGTGTCACAGTTGTTGTAGGGCAGGCCGCTCATTTTGTAAATCAATGTGTCCTGGGCTGAGCAGGGGCTCTTGTCGTCTCGATCATATGTTTTGTCGGGCGTATTGAACGGCATCGATCATGTAGAGTGGAACCCCGCCATGACCCTCACATCCCCAAAAATATGACATCTCCAACTTCTCCAAAGGGAAACGGGCCAACAAAGTTGCACTTCAGAAGGAGCTATCTCTCCCCGTGGATCCTGAGGTGCGGAGCCATTTGCATTGTATGCCCCGTCCATCTCCATTGCAAGCTTGCCTGTGCACCTTAGTTGCCCGTGGTACATCTCAATCCCTCGTGGTATTGTGGTGCAGTCCTTTCGCGTGAGTGAAAAGACACAGCCTCCCTGCCTCGCCCCAGAGCTGCCCTCACTCTGCTGGTGTTGGTGTTCTAATCTGTGTGTTCAGGTGCCCCGCATGTGACCATTCATTATGCCCTGTTGCAGAAAGAAGTCGTACATGATCGCCCCCCTTCCTTCTCCCTCTTCTCTCTTTTTTTTTTTTTTTTTTTTTTTTTTTTTTTTTTTTTTTTTTTTTTTTTTTTTTTTTTTTTTTTTTTTTTTTTTTTTTCTCCTCTTTTTTTTTTTCTTCTCCTCTCCTCTCTCTCTCTCCTCTCTCTTCCTCCTCTCGCTCCCTCCTTCCTCCTTCCTTCCTCCCTGTCCAGAACGGTCACGATCATGTCCTCTCACCTGCACCTTGGTTTTCTCCATGTCTAATGGGTGTATGCAATTTTGCCCAGCTCAGGTTTGCCCTCACACGGTGCATGGGGACTGCGCAGATCCCATGATAGGGTTTATAGGGAGGCTGGATCAGCAGAAGGGTGCAGACCTTGTACTGCAGTGTGGACAGAACTCCTAGCAGAGAATGTTCAGCTTGTATGCTTGGGTACTGGAGACCAGGGCCTTGAGGTACTTCGTCCCCCTTACTTGCATCAGCCCATCCTGCGATCCTGTTGTGAACCCCACCTGGGCTCCAAGCTTGAAACTTCTTAAAACACATCCTGTGAAATCAACAGGTTTCTGGCTGGAATGTGTGATGTCGTTTAAACAGTTGTTAGGTAGAACTTATGCTTATGCTTGCTTCTGGGTCTTGGGGGACCAGAATCTGGGCTTTGATCGGTAAGCACTTTAGTTTAGGTGCATCTTAAGCGTTCTCAAACCTTTTTATGTTAAGAACGATGCAGATGCCATGGCATGGTGTCAGCTAGAGTTAGCGGTGCTGATGTTTAACCTTTTCCCAGCTGTGCTGCGTTCCAGGTTGAATCTAAACAATAGCTTTGCACACGGCCATTGCAGTCAGAACCGTGCATTCAAGTGCACATGTGTGTAATTTCCCGCGCCCCCCCTTTTCTCTCTTTCTCTATCTCCCCCTCTCTCTCTTTCTCTCTCTGTGTGTGTGTGTGTGTGTGTGTGTGTGTGTGTGTGTGTGTGTGTGTGTTTGTGTGTGCCCGGGCGAGCGCACACGCGCATGGACCCGCACACAGGCCCCAGCCAGGGATGTACATCCTCTTGACAGATGCAAGCTCAGATGTTCCATATGGGGCAATCGATTGCCATTGCAGATGAGGGGAGGAGAAAGGCCCTCTGTGGTACGGGTGGGAGAAGAATGCTGGGGGATCCAGTACCTGCCACAAGAAGTAGTAATTGCAACGGGTGATTTTCATTGAAGATCTGAGAAAAATGGGTGCTTTGACCTGAATGGAAACCTTGCTCGGGCCTGGAAAACAGGCATCTTGACAAACAAACTGCGGTCTCAAATGGGCATTGACCCTGCCCTACTCATGTCAGGGATGAGCTTAAGACCGGGTGTGGAAGTCCAGGCGGGGATGAGGTGGCTTGAGAATGCCCATCTCAACAAAGCCAGATGTTGGGTGGGTTTCAATGTGCCTGTCAGCCACAAGATTACAGCCGCATGTGACTTGCTGCTAATGCCGTCCCGCTTCGAGCCCTGTGGCCTGAACCAGCTGTATGCCATGGCATATGGCACAGTGCCCATTGCGCATGCAACAGGAGGGCTGAAAGACACCGTCATCCCTTTCAATCCTTGGGATGGTTCGCCCCCTTGGACCAGCCTCCACCGTGCCTTCGAATTTGTTCCTTCTTTAGTGTTGTTTATGGGGAAACGAGACATTGAATAAATAGTGTATGAGAAACACCAACATCATATTATGTCCTGGCAGTTTACCACCCTCATTGTTGCAACCCGCCCTCCTTGTCCATCCCCCCCCCCCCCCCCCCCCCCCCCCCCCCCCCCCCCCCCCCCCCCCCCCCACAACACACACAGAAAGAGAGAGGAGGAGAGGGAGGGGGAGGGAGGGGAGGGAGAGGGAAGAGAGAGAGAGAGAGATAGAGAGAGAGAGAGAGAGAGAGAGAGAGAGAGAGAGAGAGAGAGAGAGAGAGAGAGAGAGAGAGAGGAGGGGAGGGAGAGAGAGAGAGGAGAGAGAGAGAGAGAGAGAGAGAGGAGAGAGAGAGGAAGAGAGAGAGAGAGAGAGAGAGAGAGAGAGAGAAGAGAGGAGAGGAGGGAGGGAGGGAGGGAGGAGGAGGGAGGAGGGAGGGAGGGAGGGAGGGAGGGAGAGGGAGGGGGGAGGGAGGGAGGGAGGGAGGGGGGGGGAGGGGGGGAGGGAGGGAGAGAGGGGAGAGGGAGAGAGAGAGAGAGAGAGAGAGGGAGAGAGAGAGGGAGAGAGAGAGAGAGAGAGAGAGAGAGGGGGGGGGAGAGGGAGAGAGAGAGAGAGAGAGAGAGAGAGAGAGAGAGAGAGAGAGAGAGAGAGAGAGAGAGAGAGAGAGAGAGAGAGAGAGAGCTTGTGTGCATGTGTGTGGGTGTCTTTGTCACTCAGTCAATTGCCCTGGTCCATCCATCAATCAATTTCCATCCATGCTGTCAGTCTCGTTCTCCACCTGGTCTTTAAACTTCTGCTCAAACCCCTTACCTGAATGGAGGATGAGTGCCTCGTAGTAGCAGTAGTTATACTGTCACCTGGCTGCCGCCATGCACTTTCCATCACTCATACTCAGATTCAGCCAAAACATGGGTGCTTGGAAGGGTGATATCAGAACAGGAGCCAATAGTCTACCTGAAGAGAGACAACATGCTTAACAACTTGTCAAAACAATATCATGTAACACCTCGAGCTTGGGGAGTCCATTGAGAACAATGGTAATGCTGGCTGCGCATGACATATTAGCAGGGATTGTGCAAAGTATGCTGTGCTTGGACAGGAACGGGGACTGGATGGACCTTCTCGCCCTGCGAGCGAGGTCCGCTGATGGAAGCCATCAGAACAGCGCTTGACACTTACTGGAATCACCCCGACAGCTTCCGTGCCCTGCAGCAGCGCGGCATGGAGCGCAACTCCTCCTGGGAGAAGGCCGCCTCTGAGTATGAGCAGATCTTTTCCTGGGCCAAGATGGATTCGCCTTACTGCAATTAGAGATGCGGTCTGTCTAACACTTGGCTCTGTAACACTTAGCTGCACGTGTTTGCATCACAGGCAGACTTAGATCGTGTAAGACAGGGAACCGAAGTAGGCGGTACCCCAAAGCAGGGGGATTTGCACTTGCTTTTGTGGAGTTCATAGCATGCGCGATCTCTGCTGATGATCTGAGCTAGTTCGCCACACATGACTTTGAGCCATGAACTTCTGGAAACCCACTTTCATTTGCGGTTCCGGACAGTTCCGAGCCAGAAAATGCAGATTTTGCACACGAAGTGGCTCTGAACGTGTGCGCAGCAGTGAGAATTTAAGTTCAGGATCTGCCAGGAAATTTTTACTAATTCAACGGCAGGGCATCCTGCCACCAGGAGGTCGCAAGCACATGGGGCGCGTGACCTTGCGGCTTTCAGGGAAAGAGCACAAATGGGCTTGGGCTTGGTATGCTGTAATTATGGGTCATTCAAAGTTTCAATTGCTTAGGGTTGTTTGTCCAGGGTAGCAGGAGAGGACCTTGTGAGACGCTTCTGCATGGGGCTATCCTGAAATGTTGGGTTGTTGGCCTCCGTTATCGGAAGCCTACAAGGGCAAATGACCTGGGACATATGGCTGATTGGAGGGGCTTGTTCTACAAAGGACAGTCCAGCGAACAAGCTTTATCATATGACATCAGCAAGGCTTCTGCCCGTCTTGTCGGGGGCTTGACCCATAATTGCTGGTCAAGCATGTGTCTAACAGCGGGGGTTTAGAACACATGTTGCCAGGGAAGCAGACTTTACCTGTGTAGCTGGTAGGCTCCTCAATGTGAACTTCCCATCTATGGCCTGCGTGCACCTCAGTGGTGGACAACAGGAGATCTTTAAAGTTGGACCCCACAACACATGCTTTGATGCCGTGGGGTCGGAGTACCCTCAGAGCCCAGGGAGGAGGTCATTCTTTTGCAAAGTTCTTCATTGTCTTGGGCAGGCGAAAGAAGCAAGGTCGCTAAGGTATCCGGATGGTTTGAAGTTAGCTACGGGTTATTAATCCTCCCATGGAAGGAGGAACATTATTGGGACCGGGAAAATCAAAATGGCTGATCACATCCACGCCGATCGGAGGGATGCTTGCTAGGGCTTGAAGCTAGCGGCGAGAGCTGGGGTTGATTGGAGGTAGTGCAAGGCAGGGCAGAAGTATTGCTACCGGTACAATGCAAAGCGTTTTTTACTCGCTGTGCTTGTAACGCTGGTCAGCTTGCATGCTTGGTTGCAATGCATTTGCAACTGTGGTGGCATGGTGCCGGACATCTTTGCTTGTGGTGGGCACGTGTGCCACTGTGCTGCCTTGACATGTACGGACAGGTAGACATGAACACAAAGGCATGAGGAGTCAAGCTCTTACCGTCTCTTTCATTTGAAACAGCAGTTTAAGAGGTATTACACAGGGAGCCTTGCTTACACATCATACTTAAAGAGTATGAGTTTGATTTTCGTTGGTAATGACCTGGCTGATCAGCAACCCCGGGGGTGGTGCAATTGGGAGGGCTCCAAGCATTCTTTCTCGAAATCGTGCATTTGATCCATACGTCATGCATAGTTTAGGCTAACACTTGCACTATAGACTGTGCTTAGATTGTACAAGAGCTTTACGGGGAAAGGATTTGAGCCAAGCAAACCGCTCCGAGTTTATGAATGAGACATCCTTTACAAATTTGCTGTATCACTTTGAGAGATCTTGTGAAAGTCCGCTCCCTCCCGGTGTCCTGTGGCCAATTGTATTGCATATAGGGAAATCAGCCTCGAGTTTTCTTCTAAAGTGTGGTTTAATGGGGACACATGTTGTAGATCACGTTCTTCTTCCTGCAAAGTTTTTCTTCTTTGCAGTCGTGCAAGGGACAAACACGAATTTGCCCTGTGCCTGTCGCCGCCTTAAACTCTTCTCGCTTTCAGGGAAGAAGAAAAGGTGGGGAGCACCTGCATTGTTGGTGCTGTCCCGTCAGTCAAGCTGGATGCACACCTTTCCCCTCTTCGATCAGATGAGAGTGGTAAGCCGTGCACGCATGTCTCCTTTGTTCGCTGGCCAAGCGTGGTGGGTCCCCCTTCACTCTTAAGGACCTCAAAAACTTTCTGGAAAAGAATCCGAAGACAGAGAGCTTTAGAATGGTCTATGGTATATGAGGGACGTGTCTTGTGAGATTCAACATTCGATATACAGTTCGTGCAAATGGGCATGGTAAAGGGTAAAACGAGAAGGCACTCTCTCCGGAGGATACATCGAGCAAGATGTATAATCCTCGTTGAGACTGCATGGTGCTGCAGCACACTTAGCTATTAGTTCCAGAGCAGTGTTCAGGAAATTGTCTTTTAATGCAATTACTGGGTGTTCAGTTTCTTGGGGCATGCCCTTCGCTTTAACCTTCTGAGTAGAATTCTTTTCATCATCAAGGGGTACAGAATTTTTGCTAGACTTTGCCACGTGTGGATTAATCATACTTGGACGACCACGACGTCGCGCTCGATTCACGAGAAGTAGAGATACTAAAGAGCAGGTAGCATTGGTATATGTGTTAGTTCCCAATTCTGTCATTGCATGGGTGTCAGGCAGCCTCCCCAACCCATTCACATTTCCCTCGGTACATATAGATAGAGGACAGGGTTCAAAATTGTCAGTAGTTGCAACAGATGTAGAGGGCTTGTCCCTCATGTATGATATACAACTGCAGAAACCCATGTTTACGAGAATCGATGTGGTTCTGAACCGACACCTTCTAGGCTGCCGCACTACAGTGTACATTACATAATAATGGAAGGGTCGTTGTCATCAAGGCCTTTGCCTTCGTTGCTCCTTAGCCTTCGCCGACTTTTCGATGAAGGCATAGAAACGGTGCTGGTTTAAGCGTTAAGCTCTTCTCTGGGCGGGGTGATATCGTTGCCTGCCTTTTGGGCTCTGAAGTTATATCTTCCTTGTGTTGGGTTTTTCAAACGTTTCACGATTTTCACACTGGCTTTCGAGGTCCTTTCAGACCTGTTATAAGATTTGGTATGCTGTAAGACCCTGCTGCTCCTACCGGGCTTGGGCACATTATGTTGTATGCGGGACACGCAAGTTCGCATGGGCCCGAGCCCGACGATATAGGGCTTTACATGCTGCATCATTATCAGCCTCTCTTGACCATCTGCTGGTCCCTGGCCACCCACAGCCGAAGGCCGTCGAGCTAAGGAACTGCCTGTCCAGCAGCGCATGCGGCTGTGTCACTTTTTAATTGCCTTGGAAGTGCCCAAAGCCCATCGTGGGCCGGGCATGGGGCTTTGCCTGCACTGCGCAAGCACGTATGGAACGGTTCCCGCAGGAGGCTCTGCCCATGAATCTGTCCGACAATCTGTGCTCCCATGCATGGCCATATGGCCTTTGCCGGAAGGGGTCTGAAAATCAAGTTTGCTACTTTCCTAAATGCGTTTGATATTCAATAGTCAGGCAGATGGCCGCTTTCCCAGGCCTCTTTGCGTAAGAGGGTTCCCTGCTATTTTGTTCTTTTGGGTGCCAGGGCTCAGTGCTGAGAGTAGACTTATCCGCCGCTCCGTTAAAGGTCTTGAGTGTGCCAGCCCGCACTGCAGGAGGCTATTGAGGACCGTTATCAGGGCCCCTTTCTGCAACTGCTGTGGGCCTCAATTCCTCTCCATCTCTGGGAACCTGAGAAGGCTTTTTGTGTTATAGAGTCACAGAATTTCGAGTGGGCATGGCCTATGGCTCGTATTTGTTGCCCCCTTTTTCCTGATGCAGTATTCCTCACTTTGTATTAAGCAGAATTGAAAATGGTGATATAAAACGACCACTTGTTTCGGACCCCACAGGTGCGGGCCAGCTGTCACTGTTTGCACACTATGACAAAGACTATTCTTACACAACCCCTCCTCGACTACGGCACATCTGTGACGAAGAGTCAACGAAGTGCGAAGTGAGGGCACTTCTCTCCCAGCCACAGGTGCGTGCAGTAGACCGAAGTGCCATTTACACAAGTGCCCTCACTTCGCAGTTGTATAACTCTGAGCCACAAAGGGTCAAGCATGCGTGTAGGCACCTTGGTAGCGATCCCCTGCACCTCGCAGCACCGTTTAATGTTACAATAAAACCAGGTGCAAGTGGACAAGAAAACGAATGCAATATCCAGTAACCTTGCTGTTGTCAGCTTGAATGTCCAGAATGCTTTCATTACCATTGACCATAATGGTATTCCCGTTGGAAGTGTCCGAGTATCACTCAAACATATCGCATTACAGGGAGAAACGTCTGGCTATGCTGCACGCAAGTATTGGACCACATGTCTTGATGACTTTGGGTCTGCCACTATGGCCACGGGGGCAGAAGATGTTGACCCACGCTGCCCTCTACTTTTCGCACTCTCTGCCTACCCCCTTGTCGTTCCATGTACGCCGTTCGCACTGGCGTTACAAGCGTACGCCTTGGAGGAGTGAAAATGCTCAGAGGATCCTTGGAGGCCTTGGAAATGTTCAGACATGCACCGATTTCAAGCACGGATCCAGATGTTGGTGACGCGGCAAGCAGCCCACATGACTGTGCCCCTGTAACCATCGAGCCTCCAACCCCAGAGCAGACGTGTCTGGAAGCGTGTAGCACGCCGGTAGGCAGACGGTGCCGGGCCTCGGCCCCGCACGTGCCGGGCGGTACATTGGTACTGGGTGTAACCTCGTAGGCTGGCACTATATATTGTATAGTGCTCGGACCATACTAGCACTTTCGTCTGTGCACGACCATCCTGTCCAAGATTAGTACATTTTGGTGGCCCATATCGGTCACGAACCGATGACCTTACCGTTATCAGCACCAAGCGCCGGCCCAAAATGTAATATTCTTAGACAGGATGGTCGTGCACCGACGAAAGTGCCAGTATGGTCCGAGCAACATACCATAAATAGTGCGAGCCCACGAAGGCTACACCCAGTACCAATGTGCCGGCCGGCACGTGCGGGGCCGAGCCCCGGCACTGTCTGCCTACCGGCGCGCTACATGATCCCCCTCCTAGGTGACCGAGCTCCCGGGAGGCCTGCCGAAGCAAGCCACAATCACAGGCAGAGGCATATAGAAGGTCACTGCTACACTTCTATACATTATACATTGAGCCGGTGAGTCTCCTCCAGACACCAAACCGCGGCCGCAACTGCAAGCCTGGATGTACACTTGCTCGAGGTATCTCTATGGTACGCCTAGACCAGAATCCCCCAGTGACGGGGCCCAAAGGGCAGTCGTCGGCGTGAGCAGACGCACACTCCACGTGTACGAGTTCCCACGAAGAAGCAGTGAAGTTGCTAACTTCAGGGCGGACAGTAGGGGCTTGGGCTGGACGACACTTAGCCACCAAGTCAGGGGACGTTCTGTGATCACGCGAACGGATGGGTAAACCACGACCCCTGGTGACGCAGCTTGACAGGCTCGTGCTGCTGTGTTTCCCCTAGTCAACCTGTCCACGACGGCGTGCTCCGCCTCGTGGTGCCCGTGCGTTGAGTTTGTCCCAGTATCCCTTTACAACATTGGGAGCATTTGCCAAATTCTGTTCCTCTTCCCGGGTGTCATGCTCTGACGAGTAACCCTTCCAGCGGACAAGGTACTCATACTTGGGACGGCGACGTGAATTGGCACGACAGTGGTCCATTAAGGCTTCCACCTCGTACTCATCCACCCCCTCCAGCACCTCTGCAGGTGGTGGGGGTTGCATCGAACCATCCCGACGGTAGCGTTCCAAGTTGGAGACATGAAAGACATCATGAATCCTCCATCGATGGATTCATGATGCATCGTGCTGGGAGGTCAAGCTCATAAGCTTGGGTACCCACACACTTCAGGACTTGCAACGGCCCTGCCCAACGCGGGAGGAGCTTCGGCGGGCCCACCTTGAAACGAAGGTTCTTTGAGGAGATCTCTAGAGGAGGACCCAGTCCCCCAAACCAAATGGAACGTCCCTTCGTTTGGTGTTGGCAAACTACGCTTGTCTCGCAGTGGCCACCCGATGGGTCATCCTGGCCTCATTGATGAGGCGTTGCATGCTCTGAACAAATTCAGACGCACCAGGTACCCGTCTATTGGGGAGAATGCGACTGGCAGGTGGGTTGAAACTGTGGGGTTTGTGTCCTATCATGTCAATCCAATTTGGCAAACTTACACGTAATAAATTAGCTGTGTAATTAATCCATGGGTTAACTCAAGGGAAACTCTTTGACAAGCAGCCACTGGTCTTTGGACCACAAGCATTAATGCATAAAGGTACTCAGAAACATGGCGAGAAAGGACCAGTAGTGGTCAGAAGGCATGCATTTATCCTAATCATCAATAACGAGATAAATACATATTAGGACAAGGGCCAATTCTTAAGGCTCTGGACCTGGATTCGGATAGGAATTCAGGAAAAAGGGGCAGAACAGCGCAATTTCACGCGCTGATTTGACAAATACTAGGAGCGACAGAACGAAGGCCCGAGCAGTCAATTGATAGTGTTTTGAAACATGCTGTTGTCAAACCACTGACTCATTCAGTCTGATCACATTACCCTCTTATCTGTATTTGCATCGTGTTTGCATTGTGTAAGATCAGAGGCGAACAGACTGGTAAGGCACTTGTTCGTCGTTGACTGTTATCGTCACAACCATAAGTGCTGAATTGGTATTTGAACTGAATATAATCATGCTGAATTGCAGACCATTCAACCACGTTCCACCTATCCATGGTGTTGATGTTTAAACGGTTCACTTATTAGGTAAGTCAGTTCATAAGCATGACGGTAATACATAGAATGGTGTGAGATTGCTTCACTTGCAAGATACTGGTAAGTTTAACATGCACAGGATGATACATTTATATGTATAATCGTCAGTGACATTTAAGATTAACCTTACCTGGATCTTGCAGGTAATCGTAAGTTAGCTCGTTGTCGTGTACGACCTATGTAAGTCAATTGATAGTGTTTTGAAACATGTTGTTGTCAAACCACTGCCTCATTCAGTTTGATTACATTACCCTCTTATCTGTATTTGCATCGTGTTTGCATTGTGTAAGATCAGAGGCGATCATACTGACCATTGAACCACGTTACACCTATCCATGGTGTTGATGTTTAAACGGTTCAGTTATTTGGATGATACATTCACATGTATAATCGTCTGTGACATTTAAGATTAACCTTAACTGGATCTTGCAGATCCACAGAAACCCGTAGTTTAGCAAGAACGGCGAGGACCCCATGGATTCGTGATCGCAAATATTGATCGAGAATTCTGCACAGACCAACTTCTCATCTCATTCATCTTGGGACTTGGCCACATACATGCGTAGCATGTCCTCGAGCACTTGATTCACTCGCTCAGATGCCCATCCGTCTGTGGATGGTAGGCTGTCGACACGGCTTGTCGAGTCCCAATGGATTGACACAAAGCTCGAGCAAAGTGGCTGGTGAAGAGCTTACCTCTATCAGATACCACCACTTGGGGAACACCATGCACCTTCCACGCATTTTCAACGTACAGCTTAGCCGTTCGCTCAGCCGTTGCTTTGGTGGCTGTGGGCATAAGATGCACCATCTTGGTTAGCTCATCCACTACGACGAAAATGGCATCATGACCCTTGCCTGTTCTAGGCAATTGGGTAATGAAATCCATAGTCACCGTGGATACAGCGGCGACTCTAAAGGTTGCAGCAACCCCGCAGGCAGAGTGTTCCGAGCCTTGTTCTTCTGACACAAGTGGCAAGTCAGCACGTAACGTTCGATGTCAGCAAGCATGGTAGGCCACCAATAATGGCGCCTTACGAAGGCCAAGGATTTGTTCACTCCTTGATGGCCAGCATACGGGCTATCATGCAGTTCCTTGAGGATGTGAGCTCGCAGCCCAAAACTATCTGGAACCACCGCCTTCCCTTCCCTCAGAAGGAAGCCGTCAAAGTCGAGCAAACCTTCAACATTGACACGTCTGGGCACCAGTTCACAAGCCTTGACTGAGCCCCTGCATTGTTTAAGCCTCAAACCCCAAAATTGAGGTGTCTGTAAGCGACATGTCTGGGCAACAGTCACAAACCCTGACTGAGCCCCTGCACTGTTTAAGCGTCAAACCCCAAAGTGAGGTGTCCGGAAGCGACATGTCTGGGCAACAGTTCACAAACCCTTGACCGAGCCCCTGCATTGTTTAAGCCTCGAGGCTTTACCCCAGAAGCGGCACCTCCCATGCCTCCAATAACTCATTCTGTACCGGCATTGTTTGCATAGCCGAAGCACGATAGGAATAAGGAAGAACATCACACCCCCTAAGAATGCTGAGGCCCCCGGCCGAGAGGGGCAAGGACGCGAGCTTCTAAGAGCTCTATTAACGTGTAGATACCGGTATCTGCCGTATCCCGAGTAGTAGTCTTCTTGAAGATGGCCAAAACCCGGGCCCTCACCCACCACAATGCGGCGAAGGGCAACGTGCAAATACCGGTCAAGTAATTGAACTCCTACCGAGAGGACTCCCGTACCGTAGTCCCCACCGGTGGGGGGCACGAGAGGGCATGCGATATCCTAAATGAATCCATACAAGCCCGCAGCAATCATACTCGCTTTGCGGATCCTCCTAAGTGGAAAGGCGAGACAAATTTCGCCAAATCTTGTCCGCCTTTCCCCGAACGATCGCAGATGTAAAAAAATGTGAGAGAGGTGCCACCACCAGCCCCGCACCTAGCTCCCAGCATTGAACAACGAGAGTATGCCAACGGAACATATAGTTGTTCCGCTGTTCCGCTGGAACTGTTCCGCCGTTAATAGCGGAACAGTGGAATAATATATTCATGTTGAACCCTAACCCTAACCCTACCCTAACCCCAAATCCTAGCGATAGCTATCCTTAGGACCAGCCCTATCCCTAAACCTCAACGCTAACTCCTAAACCCTAATTTATAAAGATTGGGACTGGCAGTTGCTCCATTATGAAGGTGATTTGACTGATTAGGTTCATGAATATGCATCGGAATCCACCGGTAGCCAACGGCACTCGCTTATCAACACAGGCGGAACGCCAAATATAGCCGTATACGGTAAAGGCAAATCTGTAAGATTGTACGAACATTTCCTAGCTAGGGAACGTTCGTATCTATAGATCTTGTACAGGGCGAACTCCCTTGACCATACATGGAGGTACAAGGAGACACAGTTCTTACATGAACCCTGAACCCTGAAGTCACAAAAAGCGCCTCGAGTTTTAACAAGCTTGTTTAAAATACATGCGCCCTTAATATCTCCGGAAAAATTCTGGAAAAATGTTAATATTATCCGGAAAGCTTCCGCAAAATTTCCATCATTTAAATGCCGAGCTGGGCTGTGGCAGCAACGCGTAGAAACTCGCGTGCTCATGGCCATGGACCACGAAGCACTGAAATGAGCTCACGGACCACGAAGCACTAAAATAAGTCAACTATTTTGAGTTCTGCAGTGCTAAGAAAAATAGAAAAACTTGAGGCAAAGCATTGAAAGAAAAGAACGATATTTGAGAATAAGAATACGTGCGCAAGCTACACAAGTGTCCCTCCGTACGAGGCCTTCCACAGCTTGCAAAGTGTCCTTTCTTCAGTGTCCTTTCATGAGTCCTTGGACAGCCGTTGTGGTTTTGGTTTGTGTCGACCACGATATCATTTTCGTTTCACATCTTCTGCCACGTTCGGCGTTTTCCCTTCGTTGCACGGCCCGGGAGTCTTGTTTGGACTCTTGTTACCAATTTCAGTTTTTCCAAACAATGTCCACGTCCTCTAACACTCTGTAGATCCTGGGAGACGGGCTCTCCCAATATTGTTGGGGTTTTCTAGAGCGCTGGGCCGGGGTGCGACGCTTTGGGTCTGGTATGAAACAGGCCGAACGGCTCCTCAGGGTCTACAGGGTGTTGTTTCCACGGTGACGCCTCGTTTCTTGGCTTGCCTATTTTATTTCTTCATCCCTTTTCGTTCAGTGAGGCGGGTTGTGCCTTCCTAGACTTGGCTCTGCTCGCGCTCCTTCCGCTTGGTCCTTGGTCTCGCAGCTTTCCGTCCACAGCTTCCATTTCATTCTTCTCGTTAGTCCATTCGTCATCATTCCTCTGGCACCTTTGGAGGCCGAATTTTTCTTTTTTGATCTCCGCCCTTTGCGCGTTTGCGGCGGTCGTGTTGCTACCTCTTTTTGGGGTTTCTTCTTTGCAAAGTTTTCTTTGCCACCGATTGACTCGGACTTGCGGCCCTCAAGCGTCGTTTTGTCTTCGCCACCTTCCGTTCCGTTCTCTCTTTTTATTCTGCATTCATCGCCTCGGTGGGCGGTCTCTCTTCATTTGGAGCCTCGTTGGCTCGGATTTTCTTCCTTCTTCTTCGGTTCTTGTACTCCAGCAGCCGTGCCCTTCCGGCAACTGCATTTCATTTTATTGGGACGTCCTCTCTTCATTCGCCGCCTCGGTGTGTAGCATTTCCTAGGGTATAATGCTCTAGTGGTCCTTGGCATTGCTCTATGACATGCCTTGTGATCGAGGTTCGCAGTACAACCTCGCTCAGGTAGCTCGCTCGGTTGCCCGACTACGCGTCAGAGGCAGTACAATATAATTCAACCCACACAGGGTTTAAGAGTGGGCATGCGAATCATTCATGTAACATATTTTCGGTGGACACACGACTTCGTCTGAATCTAAAACCTCTTCCGCTTTGCTATCACCCAACACGGTGGGTGGTCTTTCTTCCCCAGTCTAGGCCTCTCTTCGGTTTCTGGGGGTATTCCCTGGCATCATTTTCCCCTCCTCTGCTTATGGATAAGCATTAATATTATATGGCTGTCGTATACTTTTACCTTTTGTGGCTGAAAAACAGGCAGTTACCTTAAATAAAAACGTGCATGAGTGTACTGTTAGGATAAGGGTCCAAATCGTCAAGTTCTGGACCATTAGGGAGACGGGAGTTCAGGAAAAGGGTCATGTGTACTGCTGAACAGCGCAAACTTCACGCGCTTATCTGAGTATTGATAGGCTTAGAACCCGGAAGGACAGGCAGTCATTCGCTCTCTAAAGGCTTCTTCAAGCCGTCTCCTGTTTGACTCGTCTGTTCTCTTATTGTCTTGCTTTCTCTTCTACTCACTGTTTGTCAGCAATTCCCTGAAAGCAACAGTCTAATCTGGTAAGACTCCGGGTCATGACGGCCTCAGTTCGTTCACAGCCATGAGTGCTGAATATTGACTAGTTACTAACATAAGTGTGTTAATTCTACAGATTGTACACCAGTTTGACACCATTGAGTACGTGTGCCTGATTGAACTGGTGCAATATCTGGTAAGCCGGCATTGTGACGTCTTGGTATTAGGGTAGTAATGTAGAGATCATGCAAGATACTAAAGGTGTCGGTGCGTTGACAGGATGATATACGTGTACGTATATTGATAATCTATATTTGATCTTTAACACCTTTGGATCTTTCAGGTGAGATTAGATAGTCTGTGTGTTCGTTCGTTCAACGTTGTGAGTCATTCGCTCTCTACAGGCTTCTTCAAGCCGTCTCCTGTTTGACTCGTCTGTTCTCTTATTGTCTTGCTTTTTCTTCTACTCACTGTGTGTGAGCAATTCCCTGAAAGCAAAAGTCTAATCTGATTGTACACCAGTTCGACACCATTGAGTATGTGTGCCTGACTGAACTGGTGCAATATCTGGATGATATACGTGTACGTATATTGATAATCTATGTTTGATCTGTAACACCTTTGGATCTTGCAGATCACATGCACCATTGATACTCTTTATAGGGTCTTCTCGAAGGGACAACCGACCTTCCGGAACATCCCCAGGAGTGTTCATCTAGTGTGGGCTGAGTTACTACGGTTGGCCCTTACGGACGTTGTGTCCACTATTTCGTTGGAGACATGGGTCCGTTTGCTGTTGTTACCGAGTTGTACTTTAAGGACCCATGGCCTTCACCTTGAGGGTCGGGATTGCGTTGGCCAGCCCTCCGGTCGAGGATGGGCTAATGCGTCCCATAATCTCATTCGGCGGAGAGCTGAGCTCTGGTCGCCGGGCCATCACGATGACGTTATCCACGAATTGCTCATGGCCCCCTCTCCATGCCTTTTCAGGTCTGGTCCTCTCAATGGTGATGACCGGGTTCGGGATAAAGTAAAGAAGTTGGTTACTGAGGGGCATTTTAAAAAGTTGCAAGCTCTGCCCAAGCTCCATCTTGGGAAGGGGCACCCGAAGATTTTGAAGAGACAGCTGTGCCTGCAGGCTCCAGCCCACAAGCATGGTGGTGCATTCGTGAGCCATGCCAGGACACGCTCTATCAGCTTTTGTGGACCTCTCTGACAGACGTGTGCACTCGCAACTAATTAACTAACTAATTAATGTTACAATAGCGGATCTATGACAAGTCCGGTTGGCAGCATGCAAGGAAGCACCTATATATGATGCGAATGTTCATGAGCGCATGATATCAGTATGTTTTATGTAAGTCGTCAAATTACTATTCCGCAGGCAATGGTGCTTTGCGTGCATAGTGGATCATATCTTGTTGGTGTTGTTGAAGGACTCCGGAGTGTTTCCAGTGCGGCACCAGCTCTGACGAAGACTTGCTCTAGAGCCCAGATCTGGCAATGATGTCGTGCCTTGGGAAGAGTGTGCTCTTGAAGTTAGGTTTGGGGTATTGTGAGATTGGACTAGCAAGTTCAATCTCACTATAGTCCTTGAAGTACTTGATGTAACTTGGGTTCAACGATCGGGTGAACCTCGTGACGCGTAACTGCGTTACACGTGCAGTACCGCACCGGTGGTGCTGCTATGCGGAGAGATATTGGACAAGATAGAGGTGTTATGATAGTCTAGGGACCTTAAGGCTTAGGTTTGGTGTTATTGAGACCTTGGGCGAGAGGTGGAGCCCCATAGTGTAAGGATTGAGGCAGTCGGGTTTTGGGACCTTCTTCGATCGTCTGCGACACTTGAAGGGACAGAGATTTGACCATATAGTTGACTTATTTTGACTTTGTATTGTTTACATAAGAGGAAATCACACCCCCCACCACAGAAGCCACCACAGAAACAGCATCAGCCGAAACCTAAACTCGAACGTCAAGCCGCCCATAGGGTAATCGCGCCGCCAACTGCCGCCCAACGGCCCGGGCAATTGCGTTAACGCACAAGCATTGGATCCAGAAATGGCTGCATCATCTACATCCGCGACTTTGTGCAGCTGTTGGAGGCTTGCCAACTCGTTCAGGATAAATGGCATCATCAATAGATACTTTGCAAATTTGTGTTATTCTCCTGTACAACACACTCAGAGTTGTTGATAAACTGCGCTCTCAAGAAAGCTTCAGGCGTGGACTACCGCACGACAAAGCAAATGGCACAGGAGTCTGATCGAACATTCAGAACTAATTACAGTAAACACCTAACTAGTGATGTTGCAATCACCTGTACAACACACTCTCTCAGAGTTGTTGATGAACTGCGCTCTCAAAAAAGCTTCAGGCGTGGACTACGGCACCACATATGGCAAATGGCACAGGAGTCTGGTGGAGCATTCAGAACTGCCTGCATCACTAGAACGCTTCCCTAATTATACTAATGATGGAGACTATTTATTAATTAGCCTCTTAACAGGTTTGCAACCTCCAGATCTTGATGGCGTACGGGCACGATCAAGCTTGCATCCTATCAGTACTTTCTACTGGAATTTTAATGTACCTCATGATTCGACCTAGTCGTCGATGAACAGTACGGATCTACGCCGATGAAAGTCTCGAATCTAAGTGACTCGAAACTTCAACTCACAACCGATACGAATCACGGATCAAGTCCCAGGGTCAGCCGAACTGGATTCCCTCAACCGAGGAGATCCGTGCTGAGTATACCTCACTGGAATTTAGGCATACACAGGCCGATTTTCTACCATGACCCCTATAGCCAACTATAAGTGTCAATAATTATCCAAGTACCATCCAGTACAAGTATACCCCAGTGCAGTACAACGGTACCTTATTATTTTAATGCATTATAAGTCTGATAAAGCCCTCTATTTCTAAGATGCGGCCCACAAACATGTTATTATGAAATGACCCAACATGTCACTCAAATACCTGAGGTATACATGCTAGTGTCTATTTTTCCAACAACTCGGTATCCTGGGTGTAGCGCTCAGTGGAATTGAACCCAGGTGTAACGCGCGGAATGCGTCCCTGGCTCGATCGGTGAATATCCAAGAGAATTACTCTCTCCGTACTCTGAACACGTGGTTGCTCCTTTTAGGTAGAGAGCTCAATCCCAAGCGGGCGACAGTTCCAGGTTCGAATTCCGCTGAGCGCCACACGAGGACCATCACCCGGCGTGCGCGTTACATCCCTGGATGGGGGAGCCCCCCCTTTTGAGGAAACCCCCTGCTTTGCAAGGTAGGCACCTCCAGTATGTATACACGTGCATGAGGCTACGTAGGCCCTGAGGCGACTACACGCTCTACCAGAGCACGGCTCTTTTGACCTATACCAAAAGGAGACGCCCCCACCGAGGCCAGAAACCAATCGCCGATAACAATATGTAAGGCCTTGCGTCAGTGGTTTTGGTTTGCGTCAGTGGTTTTGGTTTCGATCCCGAAAAGGGACGTTGTACAAGACCTCCCTTGTCAGTTTGCTGTTAGATACGTTTTTACCGCGTTGTCTACTTTGTAGTACACAATCACACCACACGGCCACTGCTTGCATGTTCATGGGACGTTTTGGTGGAAGGCACATGCAATATCCCCAACTAGAACCCCCACCCACACTTACACACACAGGTAGGATTACACAATGGTAAAATAACAACCAACTGTCCAATACCCCAACCTTAGCAGCCCCAGGCGAACATCGCCTAGATGCCACGGATAGGAAAGCATTGCAAATGCAGGTTGGGCTATTTGGCGTTTGTGCCTCCGACGCTGACGGTGTCTATTCCGGTACCCTTGGGATAGGTGCCCACACACTCTTTTCTTGACCTCGTAGGTGAAGCATTCCGTTGCCAATGCCGGGCTGGACAAACCCGCTTGCCAATTGCCGATTGCCAATGCGATTTCCCATAGCCTGCTCAGGAGGAAGAGAAGGAGAGGAGGGGGAGAAGAAGGATTAGAAGAGGAGGAGAGGAGAAGGAAGAGAATATGAAGCGGAGGGGAAGAGGAAGAGGAGAAGAGGAAGAGGAAGGCGGGTCCCGGAGTCAGGGTGGGCCTGGGAGGGAGGGCGGGCAAGAGAACCCCCCACCCCCCTTACCAATGCACATGCCGGACGTTGCAGAGGTTCTTCATGGAAGTATTTGACCGCAACAGAAAGTTCGTCGTCCCAGCTTGAGAAATATATCGGACCCATGTCGGACCCGCATCCGGGCAGGGGGGGGGGGGGCGGGGGCAAGAGAACCCCCGCCCCCTGCCCCTTAACCAATTGACGTTCTCAAACGTCTGCCGCCAGTCCTCTGTCTGACGTTGCGAAGGTTCTTCATACCATTCTTTTAAGTTCGCGTTCGGGTCCCGGTCCCCTAGTTTGCGTTCCTCTCTCTGGAGCTGACTGTGTCATAGACATCTTCGTGTTGATAGACATCCTCTCGTTCATCCTTCAGCCAGTTATAATCCGCACTTTGTGGCGGAATTTCGCAGAAGTGTTCTACTGCATCACAGACTTCGCGACGGCCATCATCCATGAAATATTCCTGTGAATTTGCACGGACCGTTACATGGCTGACACACTACTTTCACATACAGAGATAAACACTTTGATGGCGCACGTCTCTTCTGTTTACGTGCCCCCTACCTCCCTCTCCCCCCCTCTATTCCCCTTCCCTTTCCCATTCAATCACGTACACGCGCTCGCGCGTGTGCACACACATACATACACACACACACACACACACACACACACACACACACACACAGACCCACATACACACACGTACGCACACACACACACACACACACACACACACACACACACCCCACACCACACTACACCAACCACACACACACACACCCCCACACATGAACACACACGCACACAAAGACACCCTCTCTCACACACACACACTCTCTCCCTCTCCCCCCCCCTCTCTCTCTCCGTCACACACACACACACACACACACACACACACACACACACACACACACACACACACACACTCACACACACACACACACACACCCACACACAAAAGTAGACACACATGCAAACACACACCCACACACACAAGTAGTCACACATGCAGACACCGACACACACAAGAGTAGACACACATGCAGACACCGACACACACACACACACACACACAAACACACACACACACACACACACACACACACACACACACACACACACACACACACACACACAAATTGAATATGCACAGCACGCTACAGCTTGCTTTAAAGTGTCCTGCACCAAACATGTGAGAGTGTAACGCAACCGAAACGCAGTACAGAAGGCAAAATGACTTCTTTCTTCTGCCTCTCCCCCCCCCCCCCCCGGGCGCGGGGGTGAGGCAGCTAATGCTCAATTTATTGTCTCTCAGACCCAGCATGCAAACCAATGAAAACATGTCCCTCTACCAAATTCAGCAAGATCATTGTGGGAAGGGGAAAGCAACAGTGATGCAAAAGCAAAAGCGCGACCCCCTTGATGTCCACAAGCAACACAGGTTTCTATTTGCAACTTCAACAATTTCCCCCACTCGCGTACATGTGCGGCAGCGGGTAAGTACCTCAGGTTTGTCTTGAATTAGAATGCTTATGGAGTTCACCATAAGCTCGTTGTAGGACCTGCAACATAAAGCGCAAACTACTGTGAATAAGTTCTTATTGGAAAAAATATGTATTCCACTACTTTTTATGTTCCTAATTTAATTCTTTTTAAACTCAAAAGAGGTTTCAAAGTTTGTCGCTGTCTATGGGGGAGGGAGATCGTTCCTCCTGAAATTGCGACCCCAACATGATTTGCTCATTCACAAATCACATCGGCTAACCCTCACAAACATCAAAATTCAGAGCCAATGGAGCTCACGTCTCTGCCAGGTACGAGCTACAGGGCACAATTCCTGGATTCCAGAAGTGTACTTCTCAAACTCAGGGAGGTAAAACCACCACTAGTAGCCCAGATCCGTGAGGAGCCGATCGGGCAAGATGTTTTCCATCTGAACAAGTCCGGCGAATTCCGTCGTAGGTGCCGCGGCCTCCTCGACAAATTTCATTTTCGTTTCATTGCAACTCAAATTCAATCAATCCAACTCAACTCAAATCAACCCAAAACATGCCCCCTTACCCAACCCCTGAAACTGCAACTTCATGCTGCCAACAGTTGAAAATGGCCCTGCTGTCCGATGTTTGCATTTGGAGGGATCTAGGGGCAAGAGGAAAGAATGAAAGTTCCCACCTGTCCATGCACCGATCCTCGATGGGAGCGGCTGGATCCCCGTTAACGTTTGTCGGCTCAAAATCGCCGAAGTAATGCATCGTCTGTTTGCCCCACAGACCGACACAATTTAAATAAGGTCTGCACCTGCATTGGCACTCGCGCACTCGCCCCCCTTTTTTCTCTGCGCGCGCGCGCGCGTGTGTGTGTGTGTGTGTGTGTGTGTGTGTGTGTGTGTATGTGTGTGTGTGTGTGTGTGTGTGTGTGTG
>MVGU01001358.1:122500-141693 GCA_002005505.1 Botryococcus braunii | reverse complement strand
ACGGGCTGGTGAACGGAGCGGATGGGATCCTGAGAAGGGCCGTGAACCCGCCACATACGGAGGGTGGACTACGCCCCAACGAGCCCCCAAACGCATGGCGTGGAAGTCTACGATGTGGCATGGGTTCTGTTTACGGATCCCCGAGTCGGACAAGTTCGGCGCCCGCAACCAAAAGCGCTTCCTGCCAGTAGGAGACACCACCTTCATCGACCCGGATTGGACACCGATTCCCCGCGAACAACTCTATCTACGACGGGACAGGCGGACAGCTGAAGTCTTGCAGCTGCCATTGTTGCCTGCGAATGCTCGTACGCACGATCGTTCTCAAGCATGGACTTGCAAGCGGCAGTGATCGATCTCACTCCCCAAAGAGGCAACAGAAGCGAGAAGGATTGCATTATATGGCGCTGTCACGTGCCAAGACCCCCGAAGGCACGTACATCGTTCCCGGCACGTACAATCCGGACGACATCTGTGTCAGCCGTGCGGCTTTGGCAGCGGTGGAAAAGGCCAAGCGTGAGAGGCCCGCAACCATCCCCTACCCGATCCGTGGGCCCCTGACCAGATCACACTCGTGGCCCACAACACCGCTTCCCTGCGCAGCCATCGCGAGATCGCAGCTCACTGGCTCTGCATGCCTGAGCGGCGGCATGGCCCCAGCCCCGTGGATCTGATTTGTGCGAGCGAGACCAATTGTGCGGACAGTGACATCTCTGATATCATGCAGGGTGAGTTCAGTGAGTTCTCCGCCGTCGTTCAAGGGCACCACAACCACACTCACCCGCATCACAAGAATGGCTCCGTGGCTCTCGCACATGCGCATATCGCAAACAACATTACAGAGACAGGAAGCATATGCGAGCATGGGTGTGAGATCTATTTGTGGACCTCGTCTTTCCGCACACCGATTTGCGTGTGGTGCATGTATATCGCAGCCCT
Source organism: Botryococcus braunii (assembly GCA_002005505.1). Classification (NCBI taxonomy): domain Eukaryota; kingdom Viridiplantae; phylum Chlorophyta; class Trebouxiophyceae; genus Botryococcus; species Botryococcus braunii. The sequence goes on along the minus strand of MVGU01001358.1, from coordinate 140,754 downwards.
TCGGTGGGGAGTATGCCCTTGTGTTGGATTCCCTCAGTCGGTTGCTGCCTCATAAGCCGTGGATCGTGTGCGGTGATCTCAACATCAATATGTTGAGCAAAGAGCCTCACGGTCACCACATTTCGTTGGCGTCTTTAATGTCGAGCAGGCGGGCCGCCTCATCCACTCGGGCCATCCACCATCATGGGCTCACAGCTGGACCACATGTGGACCAATTGCCCAGACATGGTGACTGCTCAGGGCCAAATGTGGGCTCCGTTCAGCGACCACTTCATGCTGTGGGCCACGCTGACGGTGCCTTGAAAGAGAGAGAGGAGCGAGCGAGGAGAGAGAGAGAGAGAGAGAGGAGAGAGGAGAGAGAGAGAGAGAGAGAGAGAGAGAAGAGAGAGAGAGAGAGAGAGAGAGAGAGAGAGGAGAGAGAGAGAGAGAGAGAGAGAGAGAGAGAGAGAGCGAGAGTGAGAGAGAGAGAGAGAGGAGAGAGAGAGAGAGAGAGAGAGAAAGAGAGGGAGAGAGATGTCCCTGCCTGGGAGGAGGTGTGTGTAGGGCGCCTTGACATGCCTGGCCCTTGGCCATGGCGCGTGTGCGGCCGCTGCAGTACAGGTGTGCCCCCTACGCATGGCCGTGCTGACGCTGATACACATGCTGCTATGGTTTCTAAATCATTAGATCGAGCATCACAAGGTTGATCATCAGCAGATCGCACCATGCTGACACCTCTTTTGCTTGCCACAGGATCAGTATCTGGCCTCCGCTGCAACATCCCACGGATGTGGTGCAAGTTTTGCCAAAGAAACCAGCAATGAAAACAACGACCATTTCGTGCTGTGGGTCCCGCTGACGGTGCCTTGACCTGCCTGGCCCTTGGCCATGGCGCGTGTGCGGCCGCTGCAGTACAGGTATGCCCCTACGCATGGCCGTGCTAACGCTGATACACATGCTGTTATCGATTCTAGATCATTAGATCGAGCATCACCCGGTTGATCATCGACAGATCGCACCATGCTGACGCCTCTTTTGCTTGCCACAGGATCATCATTTGGTCTGTTGCAACGTCACATGGATGTGTTGCGAGTTTTGACAGCGAAGCCAGCATTGAGAGCCGCGACCACTTCATGCTATAAGCAACACTGACGGTCCCCTGACAAGCCTGGCCGTAGCCCATGGCGCGTGTGCGGCCGCTGCAGTACAGGTGTGTTCCTACCCATGGCCCTGCTGACGCTAATTCACGTGCTGCTGTGAATTCTAGATCATTGGATCGAGCATCACCAGGTTGATCATCAGCAAATCGCACCATGCTGACACCACTTTTGCTGGCCACAGGGTCAGTATCTGGTCTCAGCTGCGGCGTCACACGGGTGTTGCAGGTTTTGCCAGGTAAACCGGCACTCCACACCTTCTGACTCAGCACGTCACATGACGTCAAATGCCGTTCATGGACGATGCAGCATCAGCTCTCATGCGTGTGCTCATGTCCCTCTCAGAATATCTACTGTATTGTGTTTGGTATGGGCGTCGCATAGTGTCTCACACACCACACTCGCAACAGTGTTTGAATACTCGAATACCAAATTACGTCATGAATTCCCACAAGAGACAAAACGACGACAAAGACCCGCTGCCCTTCACAAAAAGGGCCGTGACTAAGGCCACTATTCAAGAAAATGTATACACCGCGGTGTGCAACCGTGCAACCCGGGTAGACTCGACAGGCAAAATTTTCCTGGCGGCCGGGACCCACCGCTGCGCAGACGCGCGCGTGTCGAATTTAAACACCTTTGTTAGGTTTTTGCAACCTTCGGCTGCGTCGGCCAAGTTCGACGAGTCAGGTCTGCACTTGTTACATTCTTTACCTAGTTTACAATGTTCGAGTATTTTGATTTTTCTTTTCTTTTCCACAGGTTCAGGCACGTATCGCATCTCGAACGTGACCTTGACGAAGGCGCCAGACGCCTTCCTGAAAACCAACGAAGTTAACCTATCTACCCTGTGGATTTTTGAAGCCACAGAAAACACCGTTCTGGAGTTTATTTCCAACGACGTCGATTATTCTCCTTCGGGGAACGTCAGATTTTGCACCCGAGTCAGCGTGAGTCTCTCCTGCTCTCCTCTTTCGCACTTGCCATGCTGCGTTCCCATTGATGCACATGCCATCTTTAGATTTGCAATTGCCATGCTGCGTTGTTGCCACTTCGCTTGCTGATGGGTTCATCAACCTCAAAGTCTGCACCGCACAGTCACAGGATGAGGAGCAGGTAGATGACGGTGCAGAGGTGTAACCCAAGTTACGAGTTTGAATCCACCCCAATCAGTAATTACACCATAGCCGAGCTTAGAAATCCCCGGCTGAATGAAATTCCCTGCTGCTTAAACACAAGTTAAGAACACATTGAGTTCAAGAACAATGAAGCCCCAGCATCAGGAAGAACCGTGGAGTTGTTTTCAATCAATTGATTGAAAATCCATTTTTGCAAACCATTATGGATGCGACATATATGGCATATATGGCATATATGGATGTGTCCTAGAAAGATTTTGCATCCTTTGCTCATACCCTTGGGGCCCTGATTCTACCATTGGTGCCATGGCAGGAGGTTTGCCAATTTGCAGAGGCTCTAACACGTCATCTGGACAAGCCCTACAAAGCAGTCTCCCGCATAAACGTGCGAGGAGTGATTATCGCCTCAGACTCTGGACCCGGCGATCAAACCATCTTCTCACTGGCTCTCCTCGACGACCCGAGCATCGTCATCAAGGTAACCTCTCATCCACAATCAGCGTCTTCTCCTGTTCACATCACCCACCTACAACCACATCCTTGGGGGATTGCTGCAGGTGGCCGTGTGGGGCAACGCCACCGAACAGCTCCGCGTGCTGAACCGCGCGCACACCACAGTCACCCCGGTGTACATCTTTCATGCAGCCCCCGACACGTATAAACTTCGGAACACCGGCCCCCTCAACGCAGCCTTCTTGCGCCTGGACAATATTTCCTGGGCTGCACTGCCTCCCCCGGTAAGCACCTCGCATTTGTGCATGCTCTGCGCACGTGCTGCCACCCTTTGAACCATGCACACTGGTTGCGCAGGTAAACATCTACCAAATATGTGCTGTGCAGGCAATGGCCCGCGTTTATAAGATGACGAAAGCGTACATCTCGATCCCCGATGAACGCATCGAAGTGCTGGACACCACCGGCTTCAACGATGTGGTAAGCGCACCATCCCCTGCATGTCTGCCTTTTTTCATGTGTGCATGTGTGTGTGTCAGTGTGTGTGGGTGTGTGAATGCGTGTGTATGTGTGTGTGTGTGTGGGTGTGTGTGTGTGTTGTAGCTGTGTGTGTGTGTCTGGGTGTGGGTGTGTGTGTATGGCAGGTGTGGGTGTGTGAATGTGTTTGTGGGTGTGTATGGTAGGTGCGTGTGTGTGGAAGGGCCACGAGCAGATGTGCATGTAGGTGTCTATCAATGGGTGTGTGTGTGTGTGTGTGTGTGGTGGGTATGGATGTGTGTGTGTGTGTGTGTGTGTGTGTGTGTGTGTGTGTGTGTGTGGGTGCGCGCGCGCGCATGCGTGCGTGTGTCTATGACTACACGTGCACGTGTGCGTGTGGGCGTGTGTGTGTCTGCGAAGGTGTGTGTGTTTGTGTCTCTCTCTCTCTTGCTCTCTCTCTCCCTCTCTCTCTCTCGATCGTGTCTGTGTAGGTGTCGTGCACACGCATATGGGTGTGTGTGTGTGTGTGTGTGTGGTGTGTGTGTGTGTGTGTGTGTGTGTGTGTGTGTGTGTGTGTGTGTATGTATGTGTGTGTGTGTGTGTGCGCGCGTGCGTGCGCGCCTCTTATATGATCCTCTCTGCCAATGCCCTTGTGCACCCGTATCCTCTGTTTTCCCACATTGCTGTGCATCTACGTTTTTGCACCCCCGTCAGAACCTGAAGCTATGTGCAAGCCACCTACATATTGTACTTTGCTCTGCTTCGGTTCGCATTGTAATTCAAAGCCCTGTTTTATGGCATGCAGGCCGAGCTCGTCTTCACCGCGAATATTCGCATCGCCAATCTGCCCCTCACCTTTGGGGACGGGCGCGGTCATATCCTCGCCAAGACGACTGACACTGTGATTTTGGAGGCCCTGACACATGTCAGGTTCGACCAAAACGAGGATTTCACTATTGCAGCTCTGGATGTTTCAAAGGTGAATTGGAAAGCGGTCCGCCCTCGCAAAGCTACGGTTTGGGTCACTGAAAGCGTTCCAGGATTCTACAAAGTGTACGGTAAGCTCATTCTCCTTTCATTTTCTCTTCTGTCTTACATGTTGATTGCATTGCATTCCTCACTCCTCCTTCCCAACTGGCACCTTGCTTCCTCTTCCTCCTCTGCACTTCTCTCCAACCACCCCACCCTTTTCCCATCCCTTGTTTTTCCTTTTTTTGAACCCCTCATTTTCTCTTTTTCCATGCAGGTACATCAGGAATCATCTTCTCGTCCCCGAATGCTTTTGACGACATCGATTGCTCCGGACCCGCTGACCTGGCAGAACCCCCTGAAAACCCTGATGACGCCAATACTTCCCTCCCTGGCACTCCAGCCCAGACGCAAGCCGATTCCACCACACTATCCAACCTCCAAGCAAGCATGGATGACGGGGACATGACCATGTCAGTCCCAGTCCCCAGCCCCGGTACTCTCTTCACACTCTCTCTCTCTCTCTCTCTCTCTCTCTCTCTCTCTCTCTCTCTCTCTCTCTCTCTCTCTCTCTCTCTCTCTCTCTCTCTCTCTCTCTCTCTCTCTCTCTCTCTCTCTCTCTCTCTCTCCCCCCCCCTCTTTCGTGTTTGCGTACGTGTCGTCTCTCTCTTCTCTCTCTCTCTCTCTCTCTCTCTCTCCTCTCTCTCTCTCTCCTCTCTCTCTCTCTCTCTCTCTCTCTCTCTCTCTCTCTCTCTCTCTCTCTCTCTCTCTCTCTCTCTCTCTCCTCTCTCTCTCTCTCTCCTCTCTTCTCTCTTCTCTCTCTCTCTTGTTTTGTGTGTGTGTTTGTTGTGTGTGTGTGTGTGTGTGTGTGTGTGTGTGTGTGTGTGTGTGCAAGTACGCGCGCATGGCTGCATGGGCGTGTGCGCGTACAAGTGTGTGTGTGCGTGTGTGTGTGTGTGTGCGTGTGTGTGTGTGTGTGCATGTGTGTGTGTGTGTGTGTGTGTCTGTGCATGTGGGAGGCCCAGCAGCACACGTGCATGCGTGTGTCTACCACACTCTGTATGTCTCTGTGTGTGTGTGCGTAGAGGGTGTGTGTGTGTGTGTGTGTGTGTGTGTGTGTGTGTGTGTGTGTGTGTGTGTGTGTGTGTGTGTGTGTGGGTGTGTGCGTGTCTGTGCGTGTGTGTCCCGTATCGCATCTGTGTACTTGTCATGCCGCTCCGAATCTACGTATGCCTGTGTAAACCTAGCTATGTACCATGATTACATTTTAATAACATCCCTTTCCACGCAGATCTACCGGATCCAACGATATAAACCCTGCATCACTCACCACTCTATACTGCTGCTGCCGCTGCAACGTTTTGTTCTATGCATGACCCATTCCAAACCGAGTGTACCCTCTTCTAGGAGGACCAGAAAAACTGCCTCACTTTGGGGGGATCGTCCCGCCCTCAGTGTCTTATATTTCATTTTAGCAAGCTGTGTTTTTTAAATGATTGAATGATGTCTTCCAGACATGAAACTTCCATTTCGTGCGCAACGGTAGACCAGACAAACTTGATCAATATGCAGCACTTTATCGTGCTGCTCCGGGGCCAACCCTGCGGGACCCCTTTTATATTTCAGTTTAGCAAGGTGTGTTTTTCAAATGATTGAATGATGTCTGCCAGACACGAAACTGCCATTTCGTGCGCAACGGTAGACCAGAAAAACTGACTCACTTTGGGAGGATCGTCCCGCCCTCAGTGTCCTAATATTTCAGCAGCGTTTATTTGTCTTATGATCAATGCTTATCCGTCAGGCACGAAACTGCCATTTCGTGCGCACAGTTAGACCAGACTCGATATGCAGCACTTTATCGTGCTGCACCGGGGCCAACCCTGCGGGACCCCACATTTGTCCACAGTTCTTTTACTAACAGTATCAAAAACAATTTTCTTAATGTGCAATCTGCTCTTCAGTGTCCTAATATTTGAGCAGCGTTTATTTTTCTTATGATCAATGCTTATCTGCCGCACACCAGAACAACTTACTCAATATGCAGCACTTTATCGTGCTGCACCGGGGCCAACCCTGCGGGACCCCTTTAAGGCCCAGCGTCATTACCGGTTACATGTAAATAAATAACTTGGTTTCAACCCTAATAAGAGTATGCAGGGTTTTAAACCCAAGAAGCATACGTTTGAAAACGTTCCAATAAGAGTGTGCCCTCTTCTAGTGTGCCCTCTTCTAATGTAACGCGCACGGCAGCATGTTCATAGACTCGACCCCTCACTTTCCCTTCCCCTTTCCGTTTTTTGCTATTCACATCACCCTCATCTCCTGTTTGCACCTCCCTCCTTCGTGTCTTTTTCCAAGCGCTACCGCTCCATGAACAACACAGCGCGGCTCAGATACTGTGCATAAACTTTAGCCCAATGTCATGCAAAGCCTGGCTGATGCAGCCATCACCTTTTGCATGTCACTTGTACGATATTGCACGCAAGCATGCGCATCCAAGATAACCGAACATCCGTATCCACTTCCCATAATTGGTGATTTTCCACTTTGTCTGTCTGCCACCAGCTTGCCCAACCTTGCGCCTGCATGTACAAACACACCCTCAGAACCATCATCCCTCATAACAGTTCATGCATACCCCCATACTGATGCCCATGCTTGCACGCGTTGCACCCTCTTGCTTTTCTCTCCCCCCCTCTCTCTCTCTCTCGACCCTCATGTGTGTGTGTGTGTGTGTGTGTGTGTGTGTGTGTGTGTGTGTGTGTGTGTGTGTGGGTGTGTGTGGGTGCGTGTGTGTGTGTGTGTGTGTGTGTGTGTGTGTGTGTGTCTGTGTGTGTGTGTGTCCGTGACTACACGTGCACGAGTGCGTGAGAGCGTGTGTGTGTGTCTGCAAAGGTGTGTGTGTTTGTGTCTCTTTCTCTCTCTCTCTCTCTCTCTCTCTCTCTCTCTCTCTCTCTCTCTCTCTCTCTCTCTCTCTCTCTCTCTCTCTCTCTCTCTCTCGCGCGCGCTCTCTCTCTCTCTCTCTCTCTCTCTCTCTCCTCTCTCTCCTCTCTCTCTCTCTCTCTCTCTCTCCTCTCTCTCTCTCTCTCTCTCTCTCTTCTCTCTCTCTCTCTCTCTCTCTCTCTCTCTCTTCTCTCTCTCTCTCTCTCTCTCTCCATCGTGTCTGTGTAGGCGTCGTGCACACGCATATGGGTGTATGCGTTTATCTCTGCATGTCTACGTGGGTGTGTGTGTGTGTGTGTGTGTGTGTGTGTGTGTGCGTGTGTGAGCATGCGTTCTCGCTGCTATCGTGTCGCTGCACGTGTCGTGCCTCTGCGTGTCTCATGCGTACTACATCCAAAGAGGGTAGAATGCCCATCCCACCCCCACCTCTACTACCTGCCTCCCACCACATACTACAGCACCCACCCAAACCATACTACGGCCCCCGAATGTGTTAAGAGTATATTATGAGTACATATGAATACCAATGGATGGCCATACAAGTCTTCACCCCCGACCCAATACTCACAACTCCAATTTGGAGCGCTGTTCCCAGGCTCCGAGTACATGTGGCTATCGACATACGCAATTTCCACCGCCACTTTCACTCCGCTCTCCTTCAATTCCCTCAGGTCCTTCACTACCACCTCCACATCCCCTCCTGCTCAACAATCCCGTCCCTTATTCAACTCCTTCTTACGCTTTCCTTTAAATCAGTCCATACATCTCTATCCCTTTCAATCCATTCCTCGCAGCCACTCACCTGCCTTCGCATCTTTGCCGATGCCCAGCTTCGATTTCTGCCCGTATCCGGCTCTCTCCCTCTTTTCGCTCCGTTTTTGCTTTGTCATCTTTGTCACTTCTATTTTGTAACTAGCGCATCAGACTACTTCACTTTCCCACCTGCTGTGCGACCTTACTTGGCTAGACATCCGACGCTCATTGTACTGCCGTCTTCTTTACCCGTACTGCCTCGCCTTTCCATGTCATCTCCATTTCCGCCTTTCATTGCGCCTGCCTTTTCCCGGGATTGGGGGCAGGTTCCGCCACTCCGCCCTAAGGGGATGGCCTTATGTTTATTTCTAGCTATAGCCTGGGGCCGGGTCACACTAGACGCTCGAAATCAGCGATTATCTATCTAATTATTATTAGTTGTTATTTTAGTTGCTTATTGCTCCGTTAGTTTTCCCGTTTATTCCCAGATTTGTCCTCGACACCGGAGAAGTTCTTCCTCTCCGGTAAAGCTGGCTGTAGTTAAGAACCTTTAGGTCAGAATCGTTGAACATTGGGCTCGTGTTCTCATCCTAATCTTGTAGAAGTAACATCTGTCCAGCAACTAGGGCATGATAAGATGTCCGCAGTACTCACGCTAACCTAAGCGAAACAACAGGTCCAAACACTTTCCGCACAGCTGGATGGGAAGTCTCCTTACGATATCGGGTTTTGGATCTTTTCAAAATTGGACATGATTCATAGACAAACCTTGGATAGAAGGAATCTTTTGAGACATTGGCTGGGGGTGCATTGGCATATGTGAGAGAGTTGATGCTCGCATCCGCAACGACTACCTAGAGATACGGTAATCACATGAAATGATATGTCAGCTTAAATTTAATTGTACATTCAACTTGAATTCTGCTGCAGATTTGGGGGTCCGGAGCATGAGTCACTAGCGTTAGATTCGGCCTGCCGTTTGACGATTTCTTAAACTAGTTGGGGATGATGAAAAGTTCAATCGGAATCAGTCTTTAAATTTTAACTTTTTGTGATGCTTGGTTGAACCCCTAGGGACTTTGATGTAGTCCTGTGTTGCCGAAGGTAGGCAGCGATGTTTGTGCAAGTTCGTCAAGACAACAAAAACCCATCAGCGGCAACCATAGTTGGAAGCACTGGAACTTGATAGTTGACGAGAAAACCATGTATGAAGCCGGGGTGACCGTTTCTGTAAGCATAGCCAGTTCGGGGTAACGTGAAAGAGACAAATGGTACCTCGTGCACCCCAGAGCAGATGTGCTTACACATCAATACATATGAGTCTACATGTGCTGTAATATTAGGAAGCCTGCATGTTTGCTACATATGAATACACAAAAGCTATGTATCATCCAGCTTAATGCATGTTGACTGTCAGCCAGACAAGGCTACACAATGGCTGTAGCCTTGAATAGATAACTGATCGGTAATCTCGTCAATGAGTGGTGACTGAGGTAATTGCACCCATTTCAATGGAGATTTGGGGGTATGTTTGGCAGCGGTGGCGGGCACGTTGGCACATGCTCGTATATCAGCTGCAAGGGAAGGCTGCTGAGCTCAGTTGGCATGTGTGTGCAGTGCCGCAATTGCTGCCACCGCGTAGCGGTTTTCCTGGGTAGGCCCCTAGCACTTGGCTGTGCTGAGACCTGGCTAGTGTTCCTTTCCACATAACAGAGGTGCCGATTGAGGAGAGGGGCAGTAAACATGCGAATTTAGCACTGCTGGCAGCGTTTGCTTGTGGCTTCGACCTTCTGGGGCGCGACAGCGGGCACATCGTCTGTGACGCCAGCGCAGAGCCTTGTGGAGAGCGGGTTCAATGACAGCAAGCTGCTACTGGGATCGCCCTGGGCCGCCCGCCTTGGCTGGAACCGCACGGTGCCCATGTGCGGGGCGGACCAAAGGTGGAATGAGTCTGCGATGAACCCAGCAACCTATGAGGATTTTCACAGATCCTGCCACTGCACGCAAATGCGCTTGTTTGGGCTGTAAGTACCTCATCGTACCCTCCATGCGTCAAAGACCATCTCTGCACATCTTGATCATGAGGCGGATCTTTGACATCTGTCAAAGTAGAACATAGCTACTTCTGTTTGACACACTTGAGCGTGGGGTCCATGTTTGCTCTTCATGGTGCTAGCTTACCCTCCTGTTGTGGGGGTCCAACGTGCCTCGTGCATTATCACATGACCCATGTGGTAGGGTCCCGGAGCCAACTGTGGGTCATGTGATATTCACATGGGACCCCACAACTTGAGGGTCAGCCTGCAGCCCCTGCCATGTATCCGGGCAGTCAGGGCTGTGGCATCAGCCCCCAAGGAGCTCCACGGATGTGGGACTTGTGGGTTGGGAGGCCCTAGTTCTCGTAGGGACAAAGTGACCCCCGTTCCAAGCAAAGGGAGCCCCCATGTCACTGCAGTATAAGTGACCCTTAAATCCTGCAAAACGTAAACGTAATTCTATCAACAAACGTGATTTGTCTGAAGTATGTGCTCCATTGCATCATGCATTACAGTGGCATAATGGGATGATCAATTGAACATTCCTTTTCATTTTCATCTGAGGTCTTAACTTGAATTCACAGCAAGTCGGGGTTCATTAAGGGCATGAGCCCCATATGTTTGTGGCCATTTCTTCTGGGATTGAGTGAGGGCAGTGGGAGGGGCCCAGGTCCGAAGAAAGGGACATTATCTGCAGCCAGCAGGACCAAGTCCATGTCCTGTACGCTTCCCACGGTCGAATTTGCTGAGCGCTCCCTGCTCTCTCTCTCTCTCTCTCTCTCTCTCTCTCTCTCTCTCTCTCTCTCTCTCTCTCTCTCTCTCTCTCTCTCTCTCTCTCTCTCTCTCTCCCCCCCCTTCTCTCCCCGTCCCTCCCTCCCTCCCTCCCTCCCCCCTCTGCCTCCCCCCCCTCTCTCTCTCTCTCACTCTCACTCTGTGTGTGTGTGTGTGTATGCGTGTCTGTGTGTGTGTGTGTGTGTGTGTGTGTGTGTGTGTGTGTGTGTGTGTGTGTGTGTGTGTGTGTGTGTGCGTGAGAGAGACACGATGGAGCCATACATTTGAGGAGGGCTGCTGTACAGAGGAGGAGGGGAACGAGCTGATAGATGGTGGGGCGAGGGCTCGGTACATATGGGGAGATGAGGGGGGTGTACAGATGGTGAGGGGAGGGCACTGTACATATTGGGAGAGCAGGGGGGCTGTGTAGGATCGAGGAGGAGGAAGCTGTATAGATGGTGAGGGAGTCCATATTTGCCAGCAATTCTTAGTCACTGCATTGTTGAAGGTCTTCCCTCAACCGAACTTTTCACACACTGTTCTCATCAGATGAACGAGGTCATGCTGCATGATACAGTGTTGTGACGCATCAATTACATGTATATTGTCATAAGTGCTGGTTCCAAATAAAGCTTTGCAGCAGTGACGGGGTGTGTTCCCGGAGACAAGGGCCCACGTGGGGGTGTGTTCATGATGACCATACAATGTTGGTGAGGCCCTCGTGCTGCCGAAGTTATTAAGGCCCCTCCCGGGGATTTTAGCCTGCACTTTTACTGGAGAGGGTGCGGGGAGCGGGCCCCAGGTCAGCAAGCTGGAAGGGCGTCATTTGCAATTTCCAAAATCACGTCATTGCCCTGTGCGCCTCCCCCCGCCCCTGCCCTGCCCTCAACCAACCACTAGGGCCTTCCCTATCTTTGTTGCCACCGCACACGTGGCTTGTAATGCACTTTGCGTCTTGAAGTGTCATCTGACGACCCCCCTAGACCAAGTGTGTGTGTGTGTGTGTGTGTGTGTCTGTGTGTGTGTGTGTGTGTGTGTGTGTGTGTGTGTGTGTGTGTGTGTGTGTGTGTGCGTGTGTGTGTGTGTGTGTGCGCGCGCGTGCGTGCGTGTGTGTGTGTGTGGGCGTGTGCGTGCGTGTGTACGTGTGCGTGTGCGTGTGTGCGCGCGCGCGCGCGCGTGTGTGTGTGTGTGTGTGTGTGTGTGTGTGTGTGTGTGTGTGTCTGTGTCTGTGCGCGCGCGCGTGCGCGCGTGTGTCCGGGCGGGTGGGCGTGGGGCGTGCGTGCATTCGGCTTGCGTGCGTGCGTGCACGTGTGTGTGTGTGTGTGTGTGTGTGTGTGTGTGTGTGTGTGTGTGTGTGTGTGCCTGCGTGTGTATGTGTGTGTAGGGTGTGTGTACACGGTGTGTGTGTGTGTGTGTATGTGTGTGTGTGTGTGTGTGTGTGTGTGCATGTGTGTGTGTATGTGTGTGTGTGTGTGTGTGTGTGTGTGTGTGTGTGTGTGTGTGTGTGTGTGTGTGTGTAGAACAGGGGCGCTTGTGCTTTGCCTGCATGTGTTTTACTGGCAGTGTGGCAAAATGGGGCGAGGAGGGCAGGAACGTTGCTCCAAAGCTGAGGGAGAGGGATGCCCTGGGGCCAGAGACTCGTGCTGAACTTGGTCAAGCCCAAGAGCCTAGCGGTCAATCATCAGAGCGCTAGGGACAAACCTAAGCAACAAAATGCTCAGGCAAAGCATTTACTGTTGATAGAGCCTATAGTAGCCTGAGGGGACTTCGAGGCCGTGCAACGAGGCGATAATTAGGAATGTACTCAATACTGATAAAAATATCAGTACATTTATAAGTTTGTAGTCCTAAAGGCATGGACAGCTCGTAAGGAGGCGGGGGGAAGGTCAGGTGCCTTGCTGGCAACCAACTGTCCGGGAGTCTTCCCTCCGAGTGGGCCGCCCTCAGCCAGCTTCGCTTGCTCGACCTATCACACAACCGGCTCGAAGGCTCCCTGCCTAGCGAATGGGGGCAGCTGAAAAGCCTCGCTGCCTTGGACATAAACACCAACCTTTTAACTGGCACCCTGCCCGCCCAGTGGATGGACATGGAAAACCTGACGACACTTCACGTGGAGAGAAACAGCCTTGTGGGCTCCCTGCCCAAGGAGTGGGGCCAGCTGCGCCGCCTCAGAGACATCAATGTAGGTCAAAACAATCTAAGCGGCACCCTGCCACCCCCGTGGATGGGCATGGAGGATTTGACAACGTTGTCTATGGGGGAGAACAGCCTGCGGGGCTCCCTGCCTAGCGAATGGGGCCGCCTGAGGCGCCTCGCAACCTTGGACATGAGATCCAACCTACTGAGTGGCACCTTGCCCGCCCAGTGGAGTGGCATGGAGAAACTCACAAACCTGTTCCTGTGGGGCAACGGCCTGGTCGGCTCGCTGCCCAGCGAATGGGGTAAGCTGACGCGCCTTGAAACCCTAGACATGAGGTCGAATCTTTTAAATGGCACCCTACCAGCCGAGTGGAAGGGCATGGAGAACCTCACGACATTGTTGCTGTGGGACAACCGCCTGATCGGCTCCTTGCCCAGCGAGTGGGGCCAGCTGGGGAGGCTCATGGACCTCAATATAGGGAACATCACTCTCAGCGGCACCCTGCCGGCCCAATGGGCGGGCATGACGGACCTGGCAGCTCTGTTTCTACAGGAAAACAACCTTAGTGGCCCAGTGCCCTGGAGGGAATGGGCCAACCTGACCAACCTCATGGACTTGCAGTTGGTCTCCAACAGCCTCACAGGGTCGCTGCCACCGGACATCCGCTACCCAATGATCACAGACCTTTCTCGCAACCACCTGAGTGGCAGCTTGCCCAAGCGTATGACCGGAGCCGTGCTGCTGAACCTCTCCGACAATTCACTTAGCGGCGCTCTGCCGGACCCCCTGACAGCGCCTGACCTGGCAGCGCTGTACATCCGCGGGAACCCAGGACTGCATGGACCGGTGCCGGACTGTTGGCTGTATCACCGTGCTTGCCTGCCCAAACTCATTCGCTTTGCATCTGGAGTGCTGATGAGGGAGACTGCCAACAGTTACTCCTGGAGAATGCGCAATTGCCGCGATGAGTTGGCCTTCGAGTGGGGAAACAGGGGCAACATCACCAGCCGAACCGAGGAAGTCCTCCGCACCGTGGGAGTCAAAAGAAACATTCCCTTTGAGGATGACATCAAGGCGCTGTGCAGCAATCAGAACGTGCCGCAAGTTCTTGGAGGGGTTTGGGGCTGCTTTCTGGCTCTGGTCTTGGCATGCTATGCCACGAGAAAGGTGGTCATCCCCAGGGTGCATGCACTTCTGCAAAGCAGGTGGGGATCCGGAGGGCATGCTCTCACAAACCTGGCGTCGGCGTTGACTGCATCCATCTACTGGTACGATTTGGTGACAGACGTCATGGTCATCAAGACGGTGTGGCCTGCGTGGACGGGGGGGCTGTTGCTGGCCTTTGGCCTGCTCAGCTACGTCGTGTCGGGATGGATCATTGTCTTGCATGCTTTGCGGCAGGCCACGCTCGCGGAACGCCACCCTCCTCCAGACCTCTCACAGGTGAAGCTCACCCTATGGACTATCGGCTGGCCGCTCATCACCGCCGTCATGCCCCTGCTGGACACCGTGGTGCTCCTGCTGTACCTGCTGGAGGACACCTACATGCCATTTGTGCAGATCCGCGGGCTCAGCAAAGAGGGCTTTATGCATATGCGTGACATTGTGAAGGCGCTGACCACGTCGTTGCCCACAGCCGTGCTGACATCTGTGGTTTACGCCATGGGCAGCACGCCCGGGGTCGGCCTGGTGTACACAAAAGGGATCTTTGTAGCATCAATGGTGGGGTCCCTTCTACTGGTCGTATGCGCCTGGTACTCGGCGTTGTTTGAGTGTCACGTTGAGGGCATCGAGATGTGGGAGCTTTTCCGGAGGGTCTTCAGGGCACAAACGCTTTCACCCGACAGTGCGGAAGCCCTCCCGGAGGCGGCTGCAGCGCCACGCCAATGGAAAGCCGCTGAGAGCCGTCCACGGTTACCGTTTGTGACGTGTGGTACGGGCCCTGAAGTTCAGCTTGCTGGGCATGGAAAAGCCGAGACACGCTCGGGGTCTGAGCCAGCTGTTGGAAGGCGTGCTGAGAGCGGCTCTCACCCCTTTGCCGCCTCGGGTGCCGGTCATGCAGGGGCAGGCCCTGCTCCACCATTTGGTTCGCAGTTGTCGGCCACCTACGACGGCCACACTCAGAGCGCGTCCCGCAGGAGTCAGCCTCCATTTGAGTCCGCGGGCGCAGCTGTGGGGGAAGATCCCCAGAGGGCCGACAGGGGGACCGAGCTGCAGCGAGTTCCTGATGGGCAGAGCCGGCATGCCGGAAACGTTTCCGGTGAAGCAATTACTGGATTATGCAGCCCTGCAGCCAATCCAGGCGTGGCACGGGGTCCGGCAAGTGCTGCAGGCGGCAGAGAAAGTACATCAAAAGACTCTCAATATGCAAGAGGCGCAGCCGATATACCCCATGCTCTAGCATATAAGGTGAAGGGTTGGGCCATCTGGGGCCTGCAGAGCCTGGTGAAAACTGTCGTGGTGCTGGGCCCTGTGGCCGCAGTCATTGTGATTGACTACTATCATGAGCCCAGGAACTGACACAGAATGCTTTCTACCACGGAAGTTTGTAGGGTTTGTGTGTGTGTGTGTGTGTGTGTGTGTGTGTGTGTGTGTGTGTGTGTGTGTGTGTGTGTGTGTGTGTGTGTGTGTGCGCGCGCGTGTGCGAGTGCGTGTGCAAGTATTATATTAGTATATAAATACTATAGTAGTATTATGTAATAGTAATACTGATACGAAAAATACGGAAATTCCCGTATTGTGAAATACTGGAAAGTATCATATATATCATACTTATACATGTGAGCTTCAAAACTATTCCCCGTGCCCCCTGTACGTACACGAAGCTGCGCTTCCTCCACGCAGCAAAACCAAGCCCATGAGTAACAGCACAGACAGATCTGTCGAGACAAATTTGCATACAGTCGCTCCCTGGTGGTTTGATGGCTACCCCAACATGTGGAAGGCAAGATATGGGTTTTTATGAGGCAATATACTGATTTGGGCAAGAAGGGTCATATGCATACGAGTTGGGTTGCTCGCCAGGAACACCGTTGCTCATGATCAGACCTCCGCCCTCCACGCGTGGCAGGAGTGTCGCGACCTCTACATCGACATCATTGGCTCGTCACCACTCACAACCGCCAATATGCAGCACTTCATGCCGGGTGGGGCCGCTGCGTGCGCTGCCCAAACAAGCAGACCCGCTATACTGTCTTTCTGGCGCGTCAACATGTTTATGGCGCGTTAACCCGTACAGGCAGCTGTACAACCGCCTATAGCCTTCCAAGCCTTCCCATTTGAAACAATTGGGGGGCTGCATGCTGATGCAGTGGCCTTGTTGCAGAGGCTCCAAGGGCTTTTGAACCAAGCCATGATAGCACAGAAACTCAGGTCCCATCAGTTCAGTTCGACCCGTCAGTTATATTGCAGCCGCTGTGGGTCACCAGCTGGCTCCTTGTGACTTCTACCTTGAAACCTTTGGGTTTGGGTCGTTCACCGTTATGCTGGTATTTTTATCCCACTCCTGTCAAAGGGGACGGAAGTAACATCTGTTCATCCACTAGGGCATGATAAGAGCATCCTGAGTTTCCTAAGGTGGAGGTGGTGGTGTTTTGCACGGGACCAGGCATTACCTGGAGGGTCCGCTGCGATCAACTAATAGCAGGTTAGTTGTTCTACGGACTGGACAGTTCGGGCATTTTGAAACCCAGCTTCCATGACGACCTTTCCTCAGCGCATGCCGGAACCGTTGATGCCGAGCCGCGTCCCTTCATCTGCATGTTCTAGTTGAACGCCAGAACATCTGCCAGTAAACTGTACGAACAGTGCTGTTGTCAAGGGCCGATCCCTCCCATACTTATAAATGAGGAAAGTCGAACGTCCAAAGTTCAAAGTCCAAAATTGGGAGTATTTCAAAGCGCCGGACGACCCCAGTTGTTGCGATGGCCTCGAGATCTTACATTTGGGAGGCAAGCTTTCCCCGGCGTCTTGGAGCGTACGCAATTGAAATTTGACTTAAAACGATGACACAAATTCCTTCCATCTTTATGAGTTTGAGTCTGTCTTGGTCCCCTGCAACGCGTTGTAATCTGCCTTGGATGTCGTGGTTCTGCCTTACGGAAGACAACAAGCTAATTAACATAGTTGAGAACCATTATCTCCAATTCAATGTGGCTGCTGGGACTTGCATTTTGTCCAAAGCACTTTCCTTGCTAGGGGAGAAGATGCTGCATCTGTCGTATTAGCGTCCCATTAAAATCTCACTTCGATTCATTCCCAATTTGGTCGTTGCGACCAATCAGCATCCGACCGACGAGATCCTGCTCGTCTGCACAGTCAGATGTGGAGGCCTTCTTCTTCTTCGTGTGCGTGTGTGTGCTTGTGTGTGTGTGTGTGTGTGTGTGTGTGTGTGTGTGTGTGTGTGTGTGTGTGTGTGTGTGTGTGTGTGTGTGTGTGTGTGTGTGATTGGGAGTAGGGGCGATAGGGAGTGAGGGCAGTGGAGCCTCCCCCCTCCCCCAGTGGGAGGTTAGCCCGCACCCTCTTGTTTGCTGCAGCTGCCTACGGAAGCAGTGCTGACGTGCATATAGGCACTAACGCCTATACATTGCTGCAAGTATACAAGTCTGTATATATGCTGCACCAGCACCTTGCCCTTGCTCCTTGCTGCAAGGGCGCTCATTAACGATGACAGAATTAGCATAAGGGACGACGAGTACATATTTCTTGGATGCAACCGGTTACATCCAAGATCCCGGTTACCAGCATAAGGGATAACACGTATATATTTCTTGGATATAAACAGCATAAGGGATGACAAGTATATATTTCTTGAATATAATGCTGGTCAGCAGTCCATCCGCAAGCAGGTGTGTCACGTGCTTCTGTCGCCCCTAGCCACCACAGTCCACGTACCTGTGTTCCCCCCGTGACCAGGTGGCCACGTGCCCTGTGTTCAGCTGGGTGCCGCATAATGCTGCCTTGCATCTAGTTTCAGGCCTCTCTCTAGCGGTGCGAGCAGAGGATCCTCCCGTTGTTCCTCGCCGTGTGGCGGGCCGCCGGACGTTCCGCATTGAAAGGTGACCATAGGTTTCCATAAAGTGTCGGCCAGGAGGCTCCTCTCGTGCTTGTGACGGAGATGGGAGGACCGAATTCGTCGATGATTTCCTCTAGCAGAACGAATTTCATTCGTTCGTATGGCAGAGATCCGAAACGAGAGGCGCAGGGAAAGAGGAAGATTCGTAGCGGCTGTACCTTCCAGCATATAAAAGCACTTGTTAAAGCACTTGCAGTACAACAATGGGACGGTTGGGGCCACAACGTTGGTGATCGCAAGGCGACAATTCGACTTTCTCTCCCCCACGCGCTGGTGTGACGCCGGACGGAGTAATTTTTAGCAGGCACCATATCTGAGGCTTTCAGAACAGCTTCTTTGCGTGGGGACAAGCAGTTGTTGATT
>MVGU01001358.1:115000-117500 GCA_002005505.1 Botryococcus braunii | reverse complement strand
AGCCCACCTCTGGTGAAACTCCCTTTTCTGAGCCCCCTGTCCCACTTCTCAGCCCCGTCTCCCACTTCTCAGCCCCCTCTCCCTCTTCTCAGCCCCCTCTCCCTTTTCTGATCTCCCTCTCCCGTTCGTGAGCTATGTCCCTATTCTCTGAAGCGCTCTCTCCCGTGTCTGAGCCCCGTCTCCCTTTTGTGAGCTATCTCTCTATTCTCCAAGCTCTCTCCATTTCTGAGCCCCCTCTCCCGTTTCTGAGCTATCTCGCCCTTTTGTGAGCTCTTTCCCCATTTTATGACCTCTCTCTCCCTTTTCTGAGCCCCCTCTCCCTTTTCTTGGGCATCAGCTGTTTGGGGAGAGGGGGTCGTTCCTCCTTATGATTTTTAGATTTTCGTTCCCCTCCCTGCTTCTTCTTGCTTTATCCAGGACCTGGTGTTCTGCAAATGTCCTGTTTCGTGCATTCTTCAACCTCACATTGGTGTCGGGACTCCTTTTGTATGGGGTCTGCACCTCTGTTGGCCCTGTACCTCTTCTGAGCCTGTACCTATGTGGGGCCTGGTCCTTTGTTGGGGCTGTACCTCTGTTGTTGGGCATGTACCTCTATTGGGCCTGTACCTCTGTTGGGCCTGTACTTTTGTTGAGCCTGCCCCTTTGTGTTGCCTGTACCTTTGTCGGGCCTGTACCTCCGTTGGGCCTGCACCTGTGCTGAGACGTGCCCCTCTGCTGTGCATGTACCTGCGTTGGGCCGGTACCCATGTTGGGCCTGTACCTCTGTGGGGCTCGTATCTCTGTTGTGCCTGTATCTCTGTTGATCCTGGTCCCTCTGTTGTGCTGGTCCCTCACGCTGGTCCCTCTGTCGGGCCTGCATCTGACCTTGACCGCCCTGAGTGGGTCCCCAGGGCTGGACAGCCACGCCTCCCTTGTGCTGATGGAGCACCTCAAGAGCCTGGCCATGGAGGGGCGTACCGTGCTGTGCAGCATCCACCAGCCCCGCCAACAGATCTGGGACATGTTCGACTTCGTGACCCTGATCTCAGAGGGCTTCCTGATATTCTACGGCCGACCCTTTGATGTGCGCTGCCTGCTCATGTGTGTGTGTGTGTGTGTGTGTGTGTGTGTGTGTGTGTGTGTGTGTGTGTGTGTGTGTGTGTGTGTGTTTGTCTGTGTGGTTGTGGTTGTGGCTGCGCGCACGCGCGCGAGAGAGAGAGAGAGAGAGAGAGAGAGAGAGAGAGAGAGAGAGAGAGAGAGAGAGAGAGAGAGAGAGAGAGAGAGAGAGAGAGAGAGAGAGAATGTGTCTTTCCCTCTCCCTGCTCATGTGGGTTCCATGCAATAGTTCCTAGTGTCCGGATTTGGCGTGGGCAGCACATGTGGCTTCCATGTGACAGATCCTGGTGCCAGGCTGTGATGCGGGCAGGGAATGTGGGTTCCATGTGATAGTATGCTGGTGTCGGGCCTTGGCGGGGACAGTGCAGGTGGGTTCCATGTGATCACAGCCTAGTGTTGGGTCCTTTGCTCGGGCGGCACATGTGACTTCCATGTGATGGTATCCTAGGGTTGGGCTTTGGCGCATGTGGGTTCCACGTGGAACGAACCCTGTAGTGCAGCTGAGCACAGGCAACAGACTACTCCCCAAAGACCCATGGGTTCCACGCAAGGCCACGCGGGGTCCATGTGACATCACCAGTGTGCTGGGCCGGGCGCAGGCGGTACCCTGGTTTGAAGAGATGCACGGGTTCGAGTACAACCCGCAGACGTGCGGCGCCAGCTCAGACTGGTTGCTGGACCAGGTCTCGGTGCACTTCCATCACAGCATATCGGGAAAGCAGGGCTTCAATTCGAAATCCGATTTGCAGCGGGCTGCTTCGCTTCTGTCCGCGCAGAGCCCCCTCCTTCAAAATTTGGAGCAGGAAGGCAGTCGGCCAATCAGCCGCATTGCATCGCGGGAGGATGTCTCCGGCAGCGTTCCCTTCGCCTCCGGGGGTGCGCGGCTTTAGGGAGGCCCCTCCATATTGGAAAAGGGTTTCTACGTCCAGATTGGGGAAGGGTTTCTATTATGCGTGCGCATGTGCAGCACGGGGGTCCCTCTGTCAGTGTCTGCACACCACGCGCGTGCGCTTGCGCTTGCGCTTGCGCTCGTGCGTGTGCGTGTGCGTGTGCATGTGCATGTGTGTGTGTGTGTGTGTGTGTGTGTGTGTGTGTGTGTGTGTGTGTGTGCGTGTGTGCATGTGTGTGTGCGTGTGTGTGTGTTTTGGGGGGGGAGGGGGAGAGAGAGAGAGAGAGACAGAAAGAGATAGAGAGGGGGGGGGGGGAGGGAGGGGAGGGAGAGAGGGAGGGAGGGAGATCGCATACTGTGTGCATTCGGTTAACCAACCATTGATTTGATGGACACCCACCTCATGACTGTTACACTTAAGGCTCAAAACACTCAGAACTTTCTTCAAATGTAGAAGATGGACTCATGCATGCATGCTTACAATCATTAACAAGTCTTCAGGCATGCATGCATGTA